>VZSF01009100.1:133834-153245 GCA_013398295.1 Chionis minor | reverse complement strand
TTTTTTTTTTTTTTTGGCTGTTTTTTCTGGGCGTCGTTGGTTCGGATTTTTTCGCCGCTCCTTCACAAACTCGCCGGCTTTCCTTGGCGAACCTGCTGGTTTTTGGGATCCAGACCCGCCGCTTTTCCAGGGAAGTTGCCAGGTGGGTTTTTTTTCCACAAATCGGCTGCTTTTGGCGGGGCAAAACCGAAGTTTGTGGCTTTTTTTTTTTTTTTTTTGGAGAACCCCCCCCAAACTTTTTTTTTGTTTNTGCGGCGCGGCTACCGCCTCCTCGACACCGCTTACATGTACGCCGGCGGGGAGTCCGAACGCATCCTGGGCACGCTGCTGGCCGGCGGCGCCGAGCCCGGTACGGCCGGGGCTGGTCGCAGTAAGGAGGCGGGGGGGAGCGGTCCCTGAGGAGAGGGGTCTTCCCTGAGGAGAGGGGTTTCCTCTGCCGGGCTGACACCGTCCCTGGGGAGAAGGGCTTTCCCCAGACCCCTTCCCTGAGGAGAAGGGTCTCCTCTGCCAGGCTGACACCATCCCTGAGGTGGAGTTCCCTGGGCCCGTTCCTTGAGGAGAAGAGACTTCCCTGGGTCCATTCCCTGAGGAGAAGAGTCTCTTCTGACAGGCTGACGCCATCCCTGAGGAGAACGGACTTTCCTGGGCCCGTTCCCTGAGGAGAATGGACTTTCCTGGGCCCGTTCCCTGAGGAGAACGGACTTTCCTGGGCCCGTTCCCTGAGGAGAATGGACTTTCCTGGGCCCGTTCCCTGAGGAGAACGGACTTTCCTGGGCCCCTTCCTTGAGGAGAAGGGTCTCCTCTGACAGGCTGACATCATCCTTGAGGAGAAGGGACTTCCCTGGGCCCCTTCCCTAAGGAGAGGGTTCTTTCTTGCCATGCTGACACCGTCCCTGAGGAGAGGGGCTTTCCCGCGGGCCTGTTCCCCTGAGGAGAAGGGTCTCCTCTGCCAGACTGATGCCATCTCTGAGGAGAAGGGCTTTCCCCAGACCCCTTCCCTGAGCAGAAGGGTCTTCCCTGCCAGGCTGACGCCATCCCTGAGGAGCAGGGACTTCCTCCAGGCCTGTTCCCTGAGAAGAGTCTCCTCTGCCAGGCCGACAGTATCCCTGAGGAGAATGGCTTTTCCCCTGGTCCATTCCCTGAGGAGAAGGGTTTTCCCTGCTGACACAGTCCCCGAGGGGAAGGCACTCCCCTGGTAGTGCTGACCCCCAGGTCTCGAGGAGAAGGGCCCCTCCTTAGAGCAGACCTGCAGTCCCAAGGGAGAAGGGCCCCCCCCCTGCTAGGCTGACATTCCCAAGGAAAAGGGCCTTCCCTGAAAGCCTCGACCCATGCTTGCGTTACGCCCCTTATCCCCATTCACTTCCCGAAGCTGCAAACGTCCCGCTCATTCTTTCTTTCTCTCTGCCAGTGGAAGTCGCCACCAAGGCCAACCCCTGGGATGGGAAGACGCTGAAGCCCGAGAGTGTGCGGTCGCAGCTGGATACATCCCTGGAGAGGCTGAAGAGGACGAGCGTGGAGCTCTTCTACCTCCACGCTCCTGACCACGGGACCCCGGTGGAGGAGACCCTGCGTGCTTGCAATGAGCTGCACAAAGAAGTAAAGTGGGAAGTCCAAGCCTGGGCCACCTCTTGATTGCCTCCGTCCCGCCCACTACCTTTTTTTAAACCAGGGCTGCTTGTTGTGCCTTTCTGCAGCGCCGGGTTCGCGCGACGCTGGGAAGAGGGGACACAGGGCAAAGGCAAAGAGCCGACGCTCCGCCGCGTGTTCGCGTGGTGCACTTTGTTCTCAGATGCTCTTGGAAACGTTAGAACATTCTGAACTTTGCTTTCGGCTGCGTTAACCGACTAGGTTAAGATTAGTGCTGGTAATAGGTGACGAATTCCTGAATTGCATTAATCTAATAGCGCCGTTTAAATTAGAAGGTGTGAATTCAAAATGGATAGAAAGCAGGGAACGTTTTTGTCAGGTCTTATAATTCACAGTCATCTAGAAAAGGGGAACAGAGGTGAGGAAAGAGCTCTGGAATAAAATGCGACGTCTGTCCTTTTCACCGTATGCATCTTGCACCATCTAGACACAAATGTGCTTTTAAAAACTGGAACTGAGTACCCTTTTGTTCCTCCGCAGGGGAAGTTTAAAGAACTCGGTCTGTCAAACTACGCAGCTTGGGAGGTCGCAGAAATCTGCACCATCTGCAAATACAACAACTGGGTGATGCCGACTGTGTACCAGGTGAGGGATGGGGCCTTGCTGCCACCCTGTAAATCTTGCATGGAGGCTACGATGGATCAAACCGAAAGAATACGAGGGTTCAGCTCGGGAGAGCACACAGATGGTTCTGTGTCCTTCCAGCAACGGGTGGTCGCTGTAGGGTGGGATCCGGGAGCCCCACGTCTCAGCCCCAGCGTGCCAGACACCAACACGGAAAAGGGAACTGCTGCAGTTGGTCTGGGAAATCCTTTCAGGACACGCGTGGTTAGAAAGCTGAGATCACCTTGGAAAAAGCTGCCTACATGTTTTGCGCTTGACTCAGTGACTCCCTTCATGTGGAACTTAAAAATGTTTGCGTTACTCGCAGTCCTTTAGAAAGTCTGTCCCTAAGCAGACAATAACCTTGTGTGACCTGAAGCCACTCTTCCGGATAGGAGTATTGTCAGGGAAGGGTGGGGAAAAGGCTGCTCTGGGTGCTCTTGAGCTGGCATTTGAAGTTCTTTGTCTCCCTCACCTTCGCGCAGGGGATGTACAATGCGACCACTCGCCAGGTGGAAGCTGAGCTGTTCCCTTGCCTGAGGTACTACGGGCTGCGGTTCTACGCCTACAATCCGCTGGCAGGTACAGGGAGGGAAAGAGGGAGAGACTTTGAGACAAAAAACGTGTGAAAAGGGGGCTGTAGGAGAGCTGGGCCCCCCCTAAACACAGTGCTGACCCTTTGCAGGAGGGCTGCTGACCGGCAAGTACAAGTATGAGGACAAAGACATGCGCCAGCCCACTGGAAGGTTTTTTGGGAATGACTGGGCTCAAGCCTACAGGGACAGGTATGTTTTGAGCTGATGGGACAGCAGGGAGATGTGGCAGGAGTGGCTGCATAAAAAACCCACACTAATAATCAGCTGAGAGGGAGTGGAATTGACCAAAGCTTGTGCACTGATTATGTCTGCACATGTGGTTGAGGCTGCAGCTCATGACTGAGCTTTGCAAAGTGGTTTTTAGGCTGGGCTTCCTCCTGGCTGGCAGCAGGGGATCGCAGAAGTCCTTGGAGGCTACAAAGTCCTCCTACAGGCTACACAGGAGGCTACAAAGAAGTATGAGGCTTCCTGAAAGCCTCTTGTACTTCCTTGGAATATAGATGTACGATTCGCTAGAGGTCCCAAGGGCGGTAAGAGCGATCCCTCTTCTTGCAGGTACTGGAAAAAGCACAATTTTGAAGGAATTGCCCTGGTAGAAAAAGCTCTGAAAGATGCTTACGGTGCCAACGCACCGAGCGTGACCGCTGCTGCCTTGCGCTGGTTGTACAACCACTCCAAACTGCAGGTAAGAGCTCGGTGCGGCTGTAGCCGGCAGCCTGCGCAGCTAGAACCGGGCAGCTGTTGTGGCACACACACGCGCGCGGGGGAACTGTCTGTGTACAATTAGCTCTTCATCTGCACATCCTGTGGGCTTGTGGACTTCGAAAAGGAATACTGCCTGCCAGGCTGTAGGAGCGAGTCAGCTCTGCCTTTCCTCACGGTATCCCGGGCTCGCGGGACTGGAACAAGTGGAAGATTTTAAGTGCCAGTTACTGGAGCTTGGCTTCCACCCGGACAGCTTCCCTGTGAGATGATTTCACTTTGTGACTTCACTTTTCATCAGACCGGGAGATTAATGGTTATATTCCCAATCTCAAAAGGTTGCCATAGCCCCTCATAAAGTAGGATTTGGCAGCTTTTGAGGAGTCGGCGTTCCCTTGTGAACAGAACTTTGTGGTGTCAGCCATCTAAACATCCCAAAGTTACCAGATGTTCTTTACTGGAAAGAAACGTTTAAAGTTTGGCCTGCAGTGGTTTGGGAGGTGAACTAGGTTTCTTTTGGGATCAGCAACTCCTCTTACACCTTTCCAGGGTTCTCTCGGAGACGCAGTGATCATTGGGATGTCCAACTTGGAGCAGCTGGAGCAGAACCTTGACTACAGTGAAGAGGGTCCCCTGCTCCCGCCTGTCGTGGAGGCGTTTGATAACGCCTGGAACCTGACTGCGCACGACTGCCCCAACTACTTCCGCTAGAGACGAGGGAAGGGACAAGAAAGCGGGTGTCAAGGGGACGGATAATGGAGCACAAGTCTCTGGAAGGTTGGGAGAGGTACTTACCCACCCCACCCCTTTGATCGAAGTCTGAATGGGTTGAGATTTTCCCCTGTGTTAATGAAGCTTTGCAGGATCCACTGCGGCTGCCAACACTTGTTGTGTCGGGCCGTGCCTTATTCTTTTTCCCCCTCGTGGACCTTTGGCTCTTACGCAGCTTTGATTTAAAGATGCAGTCGATCGTGGAAAATGGACACATAACTGGATGAAGGTCCCAGTTCTGATTTAATATATCTTAAATAATGATGTACAAGAATAAAACCTTTTTTCTAACGCAGACCCTCTCTCTTAACTGTAGCTATAGCCTGGCTGCCATCTCCCCATGGGCACTCTGTGACTTTCAGCATAGTAGCTAGCTTCTTCTGAAACTTATATCAGAAGAACAACCAAACCCTCAGCACCTTCCCCAGGGGGGCCATGTCTAAGCCACGTTACACTTACAGCCTTTCTGCCTACCTTCACGTTTGAGGTGGCATTTCATCAGATCCCAGAAACAGTAACAGGCAGCAGTGACAAACGTCTGAAGTTTTATACATAGATTTATATATATAAAAAAACCCCATAATTAGGTCATCTTTTATGAAAAGCATGTTTCAGCTGATGGTCCTTGTCCTCTGGGTGCAAACAGGGAAGGGAAACATCCTCCTCTTTTCTCTCTAAAATAGAGTAGAACTGTCTAGTGTCCAAACACAAGGACTGCTGCTAGTCCTCATTGCTGTCATCATCCTCCTCCTCTTCCTCTTCCTCCTCTTCCTCTGCTGCGCCTCCCACAAGCTTCTGGAAGTCTCCCGTCTCGGAATTCCACAGAAATTTGATGGTGACTTTAAACTCCGCCATCTCGTAGCCGAAGAGTTTCTAGAAAAGGACACAAGTCTATCGTTCCTGCTTGACTGTCTCTGTGGCCAGCCTAGCAAAAACACGGTAAATACCACTTCCAGGTGGGAAGTGCAGCAAAGCAGGAGCCCAAGTAATTGCTGCAGAGTTTTAGCACTCGCATTCGGAACGCGTAAGGACGTTTGCTGCACCCTGCTGACTGATACCCAGAGGTGCTGCTGCCTTCGTCCCACAGCTCGCACCCTCCAGCGCAATTAAGCTGGACAGTTAATTGTACTGGGGGAAACGGGGTGCTCGGGTGTTACGTTACTCACCAGGACACGGGCTTGTTCGGGGGTGAGAACATCCCCTTCTTTGCAGACTTCGTAATCTGAAAGTAACGTCACCACTCCTGCAGGAATAAAAAGCTCCTGAAACAGGCTCACAAATACTGAGTAAGGCCACCGAAACGCGAGGTGCAGGGCTGCGACTCTCTCAAACATCCCCCTTTGGAGCTTGTGCCTTTCCATGCCCGTATCAGGACGCCCCAAGAAGCTGGGCGAGATTAACTCTAAAAAAAGCCCACATGCGGTTTCTTGAGCAGGATGCCAACACACTAGTTGTTTCCACTGAAAACAGATGGTATTTTGTAGAAGTTTGGGGTTTTTTCACTTGTCCTTTGACATCAGTTTAGGAAGAATGGCGCGAGGAAAACTATGAGTTCTACCAGCAGCTGAACAAGGAGAAAGCTGCCCATCAGATTTTCTCCAAAACTAAATTCTACTCGATTATTTAACATTCTCCTTAAAAGATCTTACCTGCGCAGATGAAAAATGAAGTTTACCTTCTTGGCTGCTTCACGTACCTTTCTTTAACGCCGTTGGCAAACCCAGCTGCCGCAACTGAGGCTCCATGGAGTGGGGGAACTGCTCCAAGGGCCCCGTGTCCAGGCTCACCGCGTAGGTCGCCTTGTTCCCTGCGCGGGCAAAGTCCACCTCTTTGAATTTGGAGAACCACCTGAGACGGGGAACGAGAGCTTTAGCTGCGGAGAGGGCATCCCTGGGCTAAGACAGGCATTACAGCACGGCCTGCCTTAATCTCTTCCCCACTGTTGCAGGGAGGGCAGGGAAAGACAAGTGGAAAAAAGCATTTTGTAGAATTGTTATGATTGGAAGAGACCTTTAATTGCGACCGTTAACGCAGCACTGCCAAACCCACCCCTAACCCACGTCCCTCAGCACCACGTCTGCCCGGCTTTAAGCACCTCCAGGGATGGCCACTCCACCACTGCCCTGGGCAGTCTGTTCCAATGCTTGACAACCCTTTCGGTGAAGAAATTTTCCCTAATATCCATCCTAAACCTCCTCTGGCACAACTTGAGGCCGTTTCCTCTGGTCTCACCGCCCATGACTTGGGAGAAGAGACCAATGCAGTGGTGACAGATGGGTACTTACTCATCCACCTCCTCTCTGGTGCGGTTAGTGAAGAGGAGACCAACTTCACCTCGCAGGTGCTTGCTGACCTGAAAGAAAGAAGCCGTCCATGGGACTTGGGAACTTACCTTTTGGGGTTCTGAGCTTTTGTGTCACGACAGGGGTGGATTCAGTGAAAACGCCCGCGGAACGGTGACCCGAGGAAGCTCTGTCATCCCTTGAGGCCTCATTCCACCAAGCTTCGGGATACGCATCCCCTACCTTGTGCAGATTCTCCTTGTACTCGCTGCTCGGCTCCCGTCCCAGCGCCACCATCATGACTTTGTTCTTCCCGAAGAAGATCCTGAGGAGAAAGAGGAGGAGGAGATAGCGGATGGCGGCTCCTGGGGTGCTCACCCCTCCGCCGCTGCCATTCCCCACTCCGCCTCACCTGCTGTGCTTCCAGGCGTTCCGCACGTCCTTCAGCTTGTTGTTCCTCATGTTGGCAACGGAGAAGACGAAGATGTACTTGTAGGTGTCCACGCATCGCCGCAGCTGGAAGAGCAGCGGTTAGCGGGGACCGGGAATGGAGGGACCACGGGGGGACCACGCCGGGCCGCGCCGCACTCACCTCAGCGATGAGCGCCTGCTTGGCCTCCAACCCCTTCCTGGGCGTCCGCGTGAGGGAGACTGCGGGGAGCGAGAGGCGGCGTTAGTTCGGGGAGCAGGAGGAGGAGGCGGGGGAGCGGAGGGAGGGGTTGGGTGCCGGGGCGCTCACCCTTGCGGTCCCGCTTGGACTTCGGCATGGCGGCGCCGTGCTTCGAGGCCCCCTCGGTGGCGGCGCTGCCGCGCGGCCTGCTGGGAAGGCGGGCGGGCTGCCCCGCGCGGTGCCTGTCTCCACCCACTGCTGTTCAGGTGGGTTTTCCGCTCAGGCGGCGGCGCGGGCAGCCCCGCGGCGCTAAGGCCCCCCCTCCCCGCTTCCGGCCGGGCGCTGATCATGGCGGCGGCGTTGTGGGCGCTGCTGTTGCCGCCTTTGGCGGCCGCCGTCTATGAGGACCAAGTGGGCAAGTTCGACTGGTGAGCGCTGGGGGAAAGCGGGAGGATCCCCTGCTGCGCCGGGATCCTCCTGCAAACGAGGCCGCCGTGCTGCCTCCTCCGGCAGCCGCCCGTCGGGCCTTCGCCCTCCCGCCCCCTCAGCGGGGCTCCCCCTTGTCCCGTCTAACCCCAGACTGCTTTTCCTCTGCCAGGAGACAGCAGTACGTGGGGAAGCTCAAGTTCGCTTCCTTGGAGGCTTCGCAGGGTTCGAAGAAGCTCATCGTGGCCACCGAGAAGAACGTGGTGGCCGCCCTGAACTCCAGGAGCGGTGAAATCTGTGAGTGAAGCAGAGTTTTTTTACAGGGGAACATGCCTGTTGCACTGGGGCTGGTGTGTCAATCGAGATATGTTGTGTTTTCGTACTGATAAATTAATGCTGGTGATACTGTGTTGTCAGGATTCAGCCAGCAGTTCAAAAGCTGTTGCTTAGGCAGACTGTTCTCTGCATAAGCTTGCTGCCATGAAGAGCTTAGGTTTAAAAATAACAACAAATAAATGTCTTTGGGGGAGCAAATCTTGTTCTGACTTCACTGTTTTTGTTTCAGTGTGGCGCCATGTAGACAAGGGGACCCCTGAAGGAGCAATAGATGCCATGCTGATCCATGGGCAGGGTAAGGAGGACCTGGAGATGGTGTGCTGGGGCTAGCAGTTCTCTGTGTGCGTGGGGTCTCAGCCGTGTGTTAGACCACAAGTTGAATTTGCCAGAACTCATTGCCTGGTTGATCTGTGGTGGGCTACAAGTTGTGCGTTCATCTCCTTCATTTCCTGGGCAGATGCCATCACTGTGTCCAATGCTGGACGTATTCTGCGTTCCTGGGAGACCAACATCGGAGGGTTGAACTGGGAGACGTCACTGGACACTGGCAGGTAGGCTTTCGTGTTTGTTCCATCTCTTTCTCTTCTGTAATCCTTGTCTAGGAAGGAAGGAAGGGAAGGGGTTGTTGACCTTGGTTGGATTTGAATTATAAAGAAAAATTAGTTAGATGTAAGGTTTGTGAAATAACATTTGGCTGAATTCCTTAGGAATGCCTGAACTTTGCAGTTAAATCTAATGCTGTTTGTATTTCTTAGTGAACCAGTAAGGGGAAGAGATAAAAAAGTTTTTCATAGATGGATTTTCTCTTTAGATACACAGCATGTTCCACCTGCATCTGGTTTGGAGTGTTTGGATTCCAGCTTAATGCTCTCTGTTGAGATGAGCAAGGATAGATAGTGGGCTATAAATTGTAATTCAAGACTGATGTTAAGTGATTGAAGAAGATCTTTAAACAGAGTGTGGTTTGTTTGTTTTTTCCTGGAAGAGAATAATTCTCTAACTTACCATCTCTGACCTGTGCTTAGTTTCCAGGTGGCCAGTTTGGTGGGGCTACAGGACGTGGTGAAATATGTGGCAGTCCTGAAGAAGGCAGCCATCTCTCTTCACTACCTTTCCAACGGGCACCAGAAATGGGTGGAACACTTACCAGAAAGGCAAGAAAACATTTTTAAGTAGAAGTGGAAACTTCTGATAGGGAGCCTTTTGCCTTGAGGAGGAAAGGATGGCGTACTTGCCTTCTGCTTTCCAAAACATCTGACAAGAGTAACGTGAGCAGACGATGCTTCACGGTTGCTGCTTCTCTTGCAGTGAGAGTACTCAGTACCAGTTGTTGTATTCCCATGGGACTAGAGTGATGCACGTGCTTGGAATCGTTCCTCAGAGCCACTTGAACGTTTTAACCTTCAGCGTAGAAGATGGAGAAATTACAAAACAGGTAGTGCTTGATTATGGATCCAAAATACTGAATTTGATGTTAACAAATGTACTTCGAACTGGATAGGCTGTGGGGTGCGGAGTAATTAATTGTTGTTGAAGTACAGATAAACTTCCCTTTCGCTGTGGTGTTGCCTACAGGCCAATAAATGGATTTCAGTGCTGAATGCCCTGAAAGCAAAACTCAATTAGACTTGCAGCTGTTAGTTAAGACCGTCCTGGAAATCTCAGGGGGATAGATAGTTTCTCCCAGAATCACCGGTAAAAATAATTCTGACTTAAATTCTTGACTGTGTCCAAGTTGATTCTCTGAAGATTTTGTTCTGTTTGGCAACTTCGTGTCTTTGTTTATGTCTCGCTTGGCAGGTCAGAGTAGCGGCCCCATGGCTGAAGAGCTTAAACGGCGTGTGCAGCGTGGTGGGGGAGGCAGTGCTGGTGTGCATGGACATGGACACGCGTTCGCTCTACGTTTGCTCCTTGGAGACGGAGCAGGAGATGAAGCAGATCCCGCTGCAGGTGAGAAGTGCTGAAAGAACATTGCGTGTAATTTGTTGTCCAGCTGGTTTGGTGCCTGACTGAGCCTGGCAGCGCAGGGGTTCTCCTGGCAGTAAACTACAGAATGGTTGAATGGTGTGAGGGGGAGCATGATCCATAACTTGGGGAAAGGGAGAGAAAACTTGGTGTTTGTCTAATCATTCCTACTGGATCGATGTCTTTAGAGCTTTGCTCCAGTGGGAGCCTAGCCCTCCTTGCTTCTGCTTTGTTTATGGGAAACCTCTTCATAAAGGTTATGTTGCTGCTGATAAAAGGAAGGTGTTAGTTTCGGTGAAGAAAAAGTTCTCCTTAACGCATACACTTGTCTCCCCTTCCCAGTCACTTGACTTGGAGTTTGCTGATGGCTTCCAGCCCAGGATATTGGCCACTCAACCGAGCGTAATCAGTGCTTCGCGGACTCAGTTCTTCTTGCAGCTGTCTCCGAGCCACTTCTCTCTGCTGCAATACAAACACGGGCTGCTCAGCCACCTTCGGGACTTCCAGCAGGTAACCCGGAGAAATGTCCTCGAGGGAGAGAGCCAGTTACAGCTTAAAATTCTTTAAAACAAACACCTCTGTATTAAGCGTTCTGAGCAAGCCGCCAGCTTCACATTTCAATTGGGCCCTTGGCTGCAACGCTTGAAAAGCATTTGATTTCATTTAGACTAGATGCTGAAATAGTTCCAGGGGTCGCAGCGCAGCTGTGCTTTGTTGCCAAGAGCTGTCAGCTTTGGGGCAGTTTCCTGGCTTTGAGGTGGGTGGAGGGACATGCCTGTCGAAGTGGCCAGTGGCGTGGCAGTACTTTTTTGTTAGGTCAGCTGAGAGGTTTTGAAAAGCAAACGAGCTGTAAAAACCTCAGTAATGGTTCAGAAGCCTGTGGCAGGTCAACTGTTCCCGTCTTTAAGTGAAGTATTTTCAATCTTAGAAGAGATAATTTTTTTTTTTAAATTTAGTGAAGCGATGAAATTTAAGATTTGGCTATGAGAGGCCATCTGTTTTTAATTCCATTGTGGCTTAACTTGCTGCACAGGTACTTTTTGGTGGGGTTTTGAGATTTTCTCGGTTGTTTTATGATTTCTTGCTATTTTATTCTTTACAGGCAGCTCTGGTGAGTTTTGCAACAACTGGAGAGAAAACTGTGGCTGCCATCCTGACCTGCAGGAGTGAACTGGTGAGTGCCGTTTGCCTGTACTACGTAACCAGCACAGCTCTAGTACGGACACGCGCTGGGGGTGGGTTCCACAACTGTTTTCCTTCATGGGCCAGGGATGGGTAGTAACTTTGGGAAGAGGAAGATTTAATTAGCTTCTTAGACATCTGAAGACGATGGTAACGCAGACAGATCTTGATTGTATCCAGCTAAGGCTGTCTCTGGCTTGGTGCGGTTCTGTGTGCGGCCTCTTTCAGCCTTGCCGTATCGTGGGGTTGAATCTGAGAATCAGCTTTACTGGTCTGTAGAGGATTTCAGTTCCTAGGGATACCAGACTTAGCAAGGTTTCATTTTTATGGTGAATAGAACAAAATAGAACGGAACTATTTCCGGCCTGTTTTCAGAGTCAAGCTGATGGTTTGTCAGGCACTCAAATATGTTTTTATTTTTTTCATACTCTCGCTGGGGTCTGCAGCCATGTTACCTCTTCTCGTCCTTATTTCAGAAACCTGGAAGTTCTGATGACCTTCATGCTGGAAGTACTCTGGAGGATTCCCAGAAGTGGGTATGAAGTGCACTTGTTCCCCAGAACAGCAGAAGTTCTCGACAGTCCTTTTTATTCCTTTGCGCACGAGAACAGAATGAAAAAGCTGTTACACCATCTTTGTGGAGATTGATGTTTGTAGCAGCTATATATAAAAATATGTATAATCTAGATACATACATATCTAACATACATAATCTAAAAATATCTTGAAGCCACAGTTCTTGCTGAACGTGAAATCCTGCAAAATTTGGTGTGGCGTGTAGGTTAACTCGGGTATTTTTTGCCTCTTGTTATAGGAATCCTTAACTTGTTCCAATCAAACCTACAATATTAATCTCTACCTGGTTGAAACTGGACAAAGATTGTTGGATACCACAATTACCTTTAACCTGGAGCAGAGCGGTGCCAGGCCGCAGCAGGTGAGCAGGGAGAGGTGATTTCAGCCCCGTGGTTTATCAGACTTGCAATGCTCTCCCTACCTCGATTTGGCAGGATTGGCAGAGCCCTTCAGACAAAGGTGAAGAGTGTTCTGTGGACGCGCCAGATTCCTGCGTACAATCGCATTCTTTGCTCTTGTTTCACTTAAGAGTTTTTTCCAAGAGGATGATGCGATCGTTAGCCTCACTGTTTCGCTTGCTCTTTTTTCCAGCTGTACATCCAAGTTTTCCTGAAGAAGGATGACTCTGTGGGCTATCGAGCCTTGGTGCAAACAGAAGACCACATGCTGATGTTCCTCCAGCAGCCAGGTAACCGGTGCAAACAGCTGATCTACTCCATTTTTAACAGTGCACACCTTGTCACCCTAGGGCAAGAAGAAATCTCCAAGTCCCACATGATTATATTTTATTACTGCTTTATTTGGAAACTAGCAAAAGGAATTTAACTGTCCTGAGCTAAATCACATGAATTATTCACCCTCACAAAGACATCTCACCTGAGCAAAGAAAGAGTTTTGCAGTATTCTTTGTGTACACAGAGCCTTTGAATTTCATGGGTTTTCTGCAGATTTCAACTTTCTGCAGATTTCAACACTCTTGTAGGATGAGAATCCAAGTCTTGTAGATCTTCCTCAGAATTTCTTCAGAGAAGATCTGGCAAAAATGGCAAAAATGTGGCAAAATTGTTAATTTGCAGGAAAGGTTGAGAGTCCGTCTCAGTGACATGAAGTTTCTAGGGTTTAAAAGGCATCCAGGTGGTCACGCTGTGTATCTCTTATTTAAAATAGTCTTAATGACTGTAACCCTTTCAAAACATCAGATTGCTTTTACTGTTCCCGTGGGTTTTTTTCAACAGTGACTCCATTTGCATAAAGTATTTGTCTTCTGTGAAACACATGATATTAAATAGTTACATACTCTTTTGCATTTCATTAAGAGCAGTGATTTGCATTTGAGGGGCCCACTGGAAGATGTTTCTATACTCAGTGATGATTTTTCCTCTAAAAGCCTATTCCCAGTTATTTAAGTTGATTTTCTGGTATTCTACTCGGTTTTCTTTCCAGGAAAAGTTGTATGGAGTAGAGAGGAGTCACTGGCAGAAGTGGTAAGCTTGGAGATGGTGGATCTACCTCTGACAGGTGCACAGGCTGAGCTGGAGGGGGAATTTGGAAAGAAAGCAGGTAAACCATAGATTTAACAGAATTACCTTTGTGAGTTTGTTTTTCCTTCCTGAATAAACGTATTTATGGCTTTCTTTTCCCTCTGAGCTGAGAGTTAGGATTCAAATTTCTGCTGACGGTGATTAAAGTGAGCAGAAATAAGCTTATTTCTGTCTAAACTTTTGAAGTCCAATGCCAAACGCAGATGACATGAGCGTATTACATAGTTACATCAAAAAACCAGTCAGTGACAGTAGGACGGATTTTGGCCATCTCTCCTAAATGTCTCCCTTTGCCTCTTTCTGGAAGACTCGTTTGCAATAGCTTTTGTTTTTGCTTTGTTTTGTTTTTTCTTGCTGTCCTGGATGCAGCCATTCAAGGTAACCTCAGACTGCATGCGGCGTTTGCTAAAGCTTCTGACTAATGCTTCCTAGTGGAACGTGATCTCTCCGCTTGCTCAGTGGTGGAATATAGTTAAAGTCTGGTGTTTTGCTTATTTTGAGAAGCTAAATACACACCCCGATCGGGCAGGATTAAGTGCTTTTTTTTTGTACTTCGGGGGCTTCTCTTGCTCTGAGTAATGAGTGCAGAGGGAGATGGAGACCTTATAGGTGGGTAAGCTTCAGGT
This sequence comes from Chionis minor, assembly GCA_013398295.1. Lineage (NCBI taxonomy): Eukaryota > Metazoa > Chordata > Aves > Charadriiformes > Chionidae > Chionis > Chionis minor. The sequence continues at coordinate 139,382 of VZSF01009100.1, read as the reverse complement.
GGGCACTTGTGTGAGCGTACCAGTCAGAAAGAAGGAATACAAAGGAAGAGATTACATATTTTGCAAGGTTTGCTTTTAGCTCGTGAGGGCGTCTTTTGGAATGAGCTATGAAGTGGGAAAATGCCAGAGCCTATCGTAGAAGCGATAACTACAACTCTGCTATTCTGGAGAGGGAGGCAGAGACCAAGAATTAGCACAGGTTCGTGCATGGCAGCATTTCTTCTATTGAGGCCGTAATTTCACTCAGGGAGTGTGGGACACAATGTTTTTTCCCTCCTATTAATCACTGTCAGTCTATTTACAGATGGCTTGCTGGGGATGTTTCTGAAGCGGCTGTCCTCCCAGCTTATCCTGCTGCAAGCCTGGACCGCCCATCTCTGGAAGATGTTCTACGATGCCAGGAAACCCCGGAGCCAGATTAAAAACGAGATCAACATTGACAATTTGGCCAGAGACGAATTCAACCTCCAGAAAATGATGGTGATGGTCACTGCTTCGGGAAAGGTGAGGAAGCCAGGGTAGAAATCTGTTCTAGACTGTAGCAAAGAGTCTCAGCTATGAATTCCCACCCCTGGTTTTAGCCAGGCTTTGGGCAGAATATTTTGTGGTAGCTGTGGAGAGGGAGTAAGACTCTTCTGTGTCATATCTCAAACAAAGACGTGTTGCTTGAATGTGAAAGATGTGTTCTTCTAAACTTTGGCTTTACTGTGTCTCTCTGCTCAGCTTTTTGGTATCGAAAGCAGTTCTGGCACCATCCTGTGGAAGCAGTATCTCAGGAACGTGAGACCAGGCTCCTCCTTCAAACTGATGGTCCAAAGAACAACAGCCCATTTCCCACACCCTCCGCAATGTACCTTGCTTGTTAAGGACAAGGTGAGTCCCTTTCCGCTGTCTTTCCGTGGAACGTGCTTAGCATGGAAATCTGCCCTTTGGAAGGGCGGAAGAGAGGATCTTTTTGGGTGTGGTTTGGTTATCACTGATGTGGGGACAGGAGGAGAGCGAGAGCTGAAGGGCAGCAGACACACAGTCCTAAAAAATTAAAGGATCCTCACTTTGAGGCCTTTTATTGAAACAAAAGAAATTACTTCATCCAGTTTCTTTGGTTGTGTGAGATAAATCACGTGTGATCTCCATTAGCTAGGCGACGATGGCTGTCCTCTAGCTAGCTGCAGGATCTTTTGTACTCTGTACGTGAGGGAGGAGGAGACATTATTATTGTTGAGACTGCTTCAGCAGGTGCCAGACAGGATTTAGTTAAAGCCACGAATACTGTGTCGTTCCGCGGTATGGTTTTGATAGAGAAATGTGGGATAGAGTATATAGGCATGTCCAAACAGAGTATTTTGAGGATGGGACAGCTGACTGCAGGATACGAATAGTTGGCACTAGCAGGTAATAGGTAGAAAACGAGATCTTTTGTCTGTCTTAGAAATAAGTTTCCCATCTTGGTTGCGTTTTAGGAAACGAAAATGAGCTTTCTGTATGTCTTTAACCCCATCTTTGGGAAGAGAAGTCAAGTAGCTCCCCCTGTTTTGAAGCGTCCAATTCTTCAGACTTTGCTTCTGCCGATCATGGATCAAGACTATGCCAAAGTACTACTCTTGATTGATGACGAGTATAAGGTAAATTGGTTTGCCTGGAGGCAGTTTCTTCATGCTCTCGTTAATTATTCCCCTTCCTTTTGAGCAAGATTTTTTTAAAAAATGCCCTTGAGTCACACTTCACAGAAAACTATGAGGTTATGCTGGTAAGACAGACCTCATCCTGATAAACAAGTCTGAAATAATTTTTTTGTGTTGTTTGGGGGTTTTGTGTGTGTGTCAGTTCTTTTTTAACCTGTGTTTCAATTCTTCTTTTCCAGGTTACAGCTTTCCCAGCAACTAAAAATGTCCTTCGCCAGTTAGAAGAAATAGCCCATTCTATCCTTTTTTTGTCTTGTTGATGCTGAGCAGGGAAAACTCTCTGGATTCAGGCTGAAAAGGGTATGGAAGACACACTACAATCTATGTAATGTCACTTTCCTAAATGTCCTGTGGGTAACGTAGATCTTTTCATTTGGTTTATGGAGTTCTGCTTGAAATAGAAACAGTTCAGCTGACGACTTCTGCTAGGCCTCGAAATGTGCCCAAGAAAATTAAAATTTAAAAGCAGAGAAAGCTCCCTGTGTTTTACTGGTGGAGACGGTGTCTTTTGAGGACAAGATACAACTTCCTATGTCATGCTTTTTTCTTGCAGGACCTGACCACCGAGGAGAGCTGGGAGGTGGTCATACCCACCGAAGTACAGAGGATAGTGAGTGTGAAAGGGAAGAGGTCCAACGAGCACGTGCATTCCCAGGGCCGTGTGATGGGAGACCGCAGTGTTCTCTACAAGGTGCCCTTGGAACTTTTGGTTGACTTTTCTTGTCGGTGCGTTATCTCACAGGAAGGTCTCGGCACCATTTTTAGGCAGTACGTTGAGATTAACTTCCCTGCAGCGCTGTTTTTTCTGTGTATGCATCAGTGTCCGTAACCCTCTGCAGAAGATGCTAATTTTAGTGGAAATTTCTTGTAGGGAATGTTTTCATGCAGCAATTAAATCAGCCCAACATTAGATGATGGGGAAATAGCTGCTTGATTTCTTCAGGTGATTTGTGCTAATAAGATAACTTCGTTTTATTATATGCCCAGTCTAACCTGGTTTGAGGTAAAACAGGACCAATTTTGTTCAGTAACTCTGCTTTCTAACTAGGCCTTTTCTAACTGCTTAAATTAGCAGCATATTGTGCAGAAAACTGCAGTCCCAGATGAAATGCAGATAAATGAAGTGTCTGTGGCACTAAAGTGGGGTTCTTGGTTGGTTTTTCTTTTTCTCCAGTCCTTGAATCCAAACTTGCTTGCTGTGGTGACGGAGAGCACAGATACGCATCACGAGCGCACTTTCATTGGAATATACCTGATTGATGGGGTCACGGGCAGGATCATCCACTCGTCTGTGCAGAAGAAAGCGAAGGGACCTGTCCACATTGTCCATTCAGAGAACTGGGTGGTGGTAAGAAGTTACTCTCTATCTTGTTCTTTACGTTTGGGAGGTAGGGGCAGCTGCTGAACCTGTATGGAGAAGACTTTTTGACTATTCCCTGTGATTTCCTGCTGCCTCTGTGTTACTGGCTGTGCTTGCCTCGTATTCCTAAAAATCTCTTCTCATTTCAGTACCAGTACTGGAACACGAAAGCACGTCGGAACGAGTTCACTGTGCTGGAGCTCTACGAGGGGACGGAGCAATACAATGCCACGGCCTTCAGCTCCCTTGACCGCCCGATTTTACCTCAGGTCCTCCAGCAATCGTACATCTTCCCGTCTGCCATCAGCGCCATGGAGGCCACCATCACCGAGCGTGGCATCACCAGCCGTCACTTGCTCAGTAAGTGCACGCTGCTCGCTTCTGAATGAGTTTACGCTACCTGCGCGAGCCAGGTTTCACCCTGAAAACCATGCAACATACAGTTTGCTGCCCAAAATCCTGCCTGTGGGCTGCCCTGAACTCCTGGCAAGTTCAAGGATAAGCACCAAGAGGGCGTTTACGTTAGGTGTTTAAAAAAAAAAACCCACTGTCAGAAATAGCCACTTTCAAGATGCATTTCTTTTAATACACAGTTGGGCTTCCCTCTGGGGCCATCCTCTCCCTTCCGAAGGCTCTGCTGGATCCTCGCCGCCCAGAGATCCCTACGGAGCAAAGCAGGTAAGGAAAAGCGCGGTAATTGCTGTTCTGGGCAGCTTGGAAGAGGGATGGATTTTGTGTATAACGTTGTGGTGTGAAGTAGAGCAACTTGTCCTGGACAGGCAATTCTTGGGTGAAATGAAGCCAGGTTGCTTTGTTCCCAGTCTGGGACGATGGAATAAATTTGCATGTAATGAAGCAGGTCTTACCGTTAGCAAAAAGAGCCTGTTGTCTGCACTCTAAGAAGTAGCAGTCTGAGTTAACCCTCTGAAGCTTTTAGAATGACACTTACTTCTCAAACTTTGGGAGCCTAAAAGGCGGCTGCTGCAGTGTACCTGGGTCAGGAGTTTTTTTTTTTTATCCTGCAGCAAATATGAATCTGCACTCAGAAAAGCTGATAAATTTGCTGGTTTAGCTCAGCTTGTGATGATTGAACTAGGAACTGCGGATGATGTCCTCCGTGCGCTGTTTGATTGGGTTTTAATTTCTCTTTAAACGCCTTTCAGAGAGGAGAACCTGATTCCGTACTCCCCTGATGTGCAGATCCACGCCGAGAGGTTTATCAACTACAATCAAACCATATCCCGAATGAGAGGGATTTATACGGCCCCCTCTGGCCTGGAATCTACTTGTTTGGTGAGTACAGGGCGGAGGATTCAACGCAGGGCCGTGGAGTTCGTGATTCCGTACCCTGTGGCAGGGAGGTCTGTAGCTTCCGATCATTTGGCTGCTCGCCGCTTAAACACTTCTTCTTTTAGTCAGAATTATAGATGTTATAACTACACGTTTTTGATGTATTTGGTTTTCTCCTGGAAGCTCAATTGACCAACTGATTGTCTCATCTCTTCAGGTTGTTGCGTACGGCCTGGACATCTACCAGACCCGAGTGTACCCATCGAAGCAGTTCGACGTCCTGAAGGACGATTATGACTACGTGCTGATAAGTAGCGTCCTTTTTGGGCTGGTTTTTGCCACTATGATCACAAAGAGACTTGCTCAGGTGAAGCTGCTGAACCGCGCCTGGCGCTAAGGCCGCGGACGGAGGGAAGGCTGAGGCTGGAGAAGGTTAGCTGAGGTTCTGCCACCCTGCCTTGCCGCTGGCTTCGGTTAGAAATTCCAGCCGGCGTGACTGACGGATGTGAACATCTGGGCCACGTTTTTGCTGGAGGATATTTGGGAGGAAAAGCTGCTCACGCAACGGAACGATGTGCTGCCTACGTGTCTCCTGGTGAGAAGAAATGGGACAGAGACAGAAAAGAGACATCAGTCTGTTATGACTTTTAAAAAAAAAAAAAAATCACTCCCAAACCTCCGTTAAAGCCCTAAATTCCCTAAATTCTGCCGTTGCATCCTCTCCCCGATATTAGGGAAGGTGATACCTCTCTGTCCTCGCCTCTTCCTCACGTCTCGGCGCGAGCTGTACGCGAGGCTGGGCAGGCGGAGGAGATGTTGGCTCGTTTCCTTAGGAAGAGAAGGTTAGATCCTGGGTGGATCTGGCTCCTGGGTGGGAGCCGGCTGCGTGGTGTCACGCCATTACGCTGCGGGCGGAATTTGAATGTAAAGCCTCTCCGTGTTCTTTATTTATTATGATGACAATGTTCCTTCCCCTTTATTGTTTGGTTTGGTTTGGTGTGATTTTCCCATCTGTGATGTACAACAGCAGGGTTGAGGTGCCAAGACCCTCCCCGCCGCCTCCCACCTCTGGAAAATGCCCCTTGTCCTTTTCTGCCTGGATTTAAATTGTCACAAATTTAAATTGTCGAGTTTTCGTGGTCCCGGGAGAGGCTGTGTCCCATCGCCCACCTCGCCTCAATAAAAGCCCGCTGCCGAGGAGCAGTAAGTGGGTTTT
>VZSF01009100.1:43718-123241 GCA_013398295.1 Chionis minor | reverse complement strand
GTAAACTAAAGCCAGAGTGGCTGGGATTTGGCAGTATTTGCTTAAGAGGAGAGTGGAAATAATTTCTTCTTGTAAATTCCTGCTGGACTGCTGTAAAAGTGCTTACTTAGCCTTGTGATTTGGAAAGGAAAAATGAAGATAACAAGACACCTTAACTGTGCTTGCTCAAACTCTTTTCCAGGCCTTTTCTAAGCTGAGTAGTTAATGTAAGTTGGTTGCTTCTAACCATATACTTTTGGGGTTTGTGCCTCCTGTGTTAGATGACGATAGCGAACCAATCCTTGGGCAATGGTTTGAAGAGACGATCTCTCCAAGCAAAGAGAAAGTGGCCCCTCCACCGCCCCCTCCACCGCCCCCTTTGGAGAGCTCGCCGAGAGTGAAAAGCCCTAACAAACAGACTGCTGGAGAGAACGGGAACATCCTGGCCAGCCGCAAAGATCCAGAACTGGTATGGGCAGGTCTTCAGGCTTAATGTAATAACTGATGTGCTGTAGCAATGTTTCCTTNCACCGCCCCCTTTGGAGAGCTCGCCGAGAGTGAAAAGCCCTAACAAACAGACTGCTGGAGAGAACGGGAACATCCTGGCCAGCCGCAAAGATCCAGAACTGGTATGGGCAGGTCTTCAGGCTTAATGTAATAACTGATGTGCTGTAGCAATGTTTCCTTGTCAGTGGCTAGCTGCGTTGACAGACAACACGGTGAATGTCAGGTTTTTTAAGTATGTTGCTGATGGAGAATCACTGACTGTCCTGGCTTTGAATGAAGACATTTTCTTTACTCCTCCCTCTAGGTGGAATATCACCATATTTGTTACTGCCAGGGAGGCAAAGACTGAAGATAATATCTATTTGGGTTACAGAGGGAGAGGGAAAATGAGGGCAGAACTACAAGCGAAATGACTTGCTGATAGAATGCTTTTAGCTCCAACTCCATTGTGTAAAGACAAAAATAAATACTGCAGTCGAGAAGTTAGAGACTTGCAACCTTTTCAGAGAATTGTTCTGATACAGAACAGAGAGTGCAGTGAGCTGGGTTGCGATGAGTAAACCCATGCTCCTGCCAGGGAACTTGATTTATTTTGCTGGTGGTTTAGTTCTTGTTTTATGTTGTCTTAGAGTCCCTCTGCTTTTGTTGTTTCTATAGAGTGTTTCTCTTTTCTTTTCAGTTTTTGAGCCTAGCTTCAAACATTTTGAACTTCATCACTTCTTCTATGCTGAACTCCAGGAATAACTTCATTCGCAACTACCTGAGTGTTTCTCTTTCGGAGCAGCACATGGCTACACTAGCGAGTATCATTAAAGAAGTGGATAAGGACGGGCTTAAGGGTGAGTGAGTAGAAGTTCTCTGTTGGAGAACCAGACTGTGGGAGAAATAGGCGTATGTTTTTTTAGCTTCATGTGGAAATTTGAAATGTAGGAGAGCAATGTTAGTAAATGGCGTGATCCCTTTCTTACAGGCACGTCAGATGAGGAGTTTGCTGCTGCACTGTATCACTTCAACCATTCCTTGGTGACCTCAGACCTTCAGTCCCCTGCCTTGCAGGTAAGTCTGTGATTGAATGTATAAATAAGAAGTGTTGGTGTCTGTTAATGTCTCTACACAGACTCTCCGCACCTAGAGTACCGTGTTGATGAATCTGTTTGGCCCTAGAGTATATTTTGCAAATGGAGCTTGGAATACTTGGGTGCAGTGAGCTGGATGACCTTTCAGTCATCCGGTACAAAACATCCTGCAGAGTGTAAACTTCACGTCTAGGGTTCAGATTAATCCACTGAAATTTGAAGGTGATGAAAGCTGAAAAGGAAATGAGTTTGTCTGTTTTGTTTTGGAGAGTTGCCTCTATCCATGCGTTTATCAAGAGGCATTCCTGCAGATCTGCTTTGGTGTCAGGACTGATGCTAAAAGGCCTTGGAATTCTCTCAGGAGAGAATCAAATTAATCCTTTTGCTTTTATGTACTAACTTTGTAGCCTCTAGGTTTCTTCACTAGGTCACGAGCTGACTTGAGTTAAGACTATAAGTAGAGGTTATAAATCTGCTTACCAATCAGTGAATTCAATCCCTGTATTTTTCATTGACTGTTTTCTACTGTATTTAAAATACTCTGTTTTGTTTTGGGATTTTTTTTAGTTGGACTTTTCATAAATCTGCCTTCTTACTGTATTGGAAAAGAAGCAAGTGTTACTTGCTTTGTGATCAGCCAAAGGGGTCTTCATACAAATTCTTAGATGCTGAACGTAGTAGCCTAATCTGTCCTGCTGTGATATTGCAGTAAATGAGTAGAGCTCATTAATGCCATTTTTTCTGGATAGGCGTTTAAGATGGAAGTTTGTTGTGTTTGAGGTGGCCATGTGACAAGATCAGTATCCCTCAATAGCTATGCCATTCATTAGAGATACGAGAAATACTGCTGTATGAACCCTTACAAGCTCCGAGAGCCCTACTGTTTATTTTCATATCATGCTTTTAATTAAAGCATCAGACAGGACTTGCCTCTTTTCACGAAGTCTCTGTTTTCTTCCAGAACACACTTCTTCAGCAGCTGGGAGTTGCCCCTTTTTCTGAAGGTCCGTGGCCTCTCTACATCCATCCTCAAAGTTTGTCGGTGCTTTCGCGACTTCTCCTGATTTGGCAACATAAAGCCACGGCCCAGGGAGATCCTGATGTTCCAGAATGCCTTAAAGTTTGGGAAAGGTGAGATAATTGTATGTTAAGTTGAAAGTCAGTCATCTCTTACCTCTCACATTTTCTATCAACTGAGAATTCCCTGGGACCAGCGTAACGAGGGGGTGTGTGTTCTCCGAGCAGTGATGGTATGTGATGCTTGGAGGAGGAGAGGATCAGTCTTCCATGCTGCTGGAGTCCTTCACATAGAGCATAGGAAATGAAACCTGGAGTCAAGGTTTAAGTGGGTGGAGGCTGAATTGCTAGCAGCAGTGCTGGCTTTAAAAAGGAAGGTGAATGTCTTATTTCAGTAGGTTTCTGGTAGGTTCTGTTACGATGGTGCCAAGATTTTTTTCCTCTGTGTGTCATTACCTGAATGTGAAAGTCTCTGCTGGGCTTTAGCTGACATAAAGCTATAGTGGACAGCCTTTCCTGGGGAAACAAAAGTTTGTGTGTCTCTCTCTCCCTTTGAATGATTGTTCATATTTTCCATCAAATGTGTTTGTCACTAATTGAATTTCTGTAGGTTTTACTGTTTGCGTAATCTCATTCCAGTACATAATGTCATGAGTAATTTGTGAAATTGACAGTGTTAGAAGAATAAGCGGAAAAATAGAATTATGAAAATGTTTCCCTAACCTCTGGTTAAAGAGATTTTAAAGAGAGATCTAAGCAAGGCAAAAAGTAAACTTTACAAACTTCCTCTCTTATGACCAGGTTTGTGGGCACGCTGAAGCAAAATGCCTTGCAGGGGACTCTTCCCAGTGACACGGAAGATCTGAATGTTGAACATCTCCAGCTGCTGCTGCTTATTTTTCACAATTTCTCTGAGAGGGGCCGCAGATCTATCATGATGCTCTGTATCCAGACGATTGTGGAGCTGACAGCGAACATGGATACCCAGCAATGTTCTGTGCCCCTTATCGTGGCACGCCTGCTCTTGGTGTTTGACTACCTGCTCCATCAATATTCCAAGGCCCCCATGTACTTGTTTGAACAGGTATGATTTTGAGATCATATTGTGAGTTTTTCATTGGTCACCCATCGGAAATCTGTAACAGGCAATCATTTGGTGCGTTCTGGTGTCCTCATGACCTTTGCGAGTAAATTGGTTTTGATGTTTGTTAGCAGCCTTTGGAATTTTAATGTGTGATGAACTATGGCTGGTGATTCCTAGCAGCAGGTTCAGTTTGAGTGTAAATTCCTTGTTCAACTACTGTCCCATCAAATCTTGGTAAGGACAGGGTGAATGCCCTGCCTTATCTTTCAAAATCTTGAGTATTTGGGTGTTCAGGCACCGTATCACCAATACCTTGTATGCTGTGTCCTTGTTTTAGCTTGTCACTGTGGAGGTTTTTGGCACTTTTCTCATGAATGGAATGGTAGTGTTTTACGTGCAGCTTTTTCAGTTGTTGGAAGCTTGACCATTGATTTAAGCTGCTCGCTCCAGAATAAAAATCATCAGGTAGGGTCCAGGGCTTCCACCAGAAGCTGGGGATGATTATGTTTTAGCAACAAGGTCATTTGTATTTTATGATTCTTTTTCTGTGTGTGTGTGGGGGGGTATTTTTCCCCCCTCCCTCTTAATGAAGTGGGTGTTTTTTTGTTTTTAACGTAGGTGCAATATAATTTGCTGACTCCACCCATCGGCTGGGTGAGTGGATCCCAGGACAGTAGCAGACGAACGTCTGTCCCGATTTATCATGGGTTTAAAGAAGTGGAAGAAAACTGGACCAAACACTGTTCATCAGGTAAGAAAGAAAATGTAAGGAATTTCTGATTCCAAGATTTGCTTTTACAGATATATGAGAGCTCTTCCTGTGCCCTGGTATGGGTAGTGCTTCCTACTTTTAATGGGCGTAGTTACAACAGACGGATAAAAATGCATGTAATGCAAGAAAAAAAAATTATTAAACAAAATTATTGTTGTCTGGGAGTATGCTACACGTAATTCAAAACATGTGTGTATTTACTGTGATTGTATGAGTAGGACCTCAAACCGGGACAGAAAACCTTGGCTTGCATATACCATAGGTTAAAAACGTGGATAATGTGTTACAGAGCTAGCTTAGTAGAATCTGGTATTACTCTTAAAATGTGAAGGGTTGTCGGGATAGAGGCGAGAGGGTAACTCGGTACTGAATCATTAGAACTGTCACTTTGAGTGTTATTTTCTGTCCTCACATTCCAGACGCAGTTCCACAGCCCAGGTTCTACTGCATCCTATCTCTAGAAGCTTCTGAAGATGATCTGAACCGTCTAGATAGCGCGGTATTGGCATTTCACTTTTAAAGACCTTTCTGTAAGCCTCGAGGGCCACGTTGATTTGACAAGTGCCAGGGAAAATAGACAAGAACAACAGACGTGATGAAGCAGCTAGAGCAGAAATACTTCACCAAGTGGAGAAAAGAATAGTGGCTGAATAAGATAACAGGGGGTTCCTTTTTGTGCCCGGTTACATGTTGGGGAGCTCAGTATGCAAAACCTATGGAGATGTGTTGGACTGCTTGTAGTAATGCTTGTAATTCCAATAGGTGTGCTATGACAGAGAGCCCTGTCATATCCATATGTGTGTTTCTGTGCTGCCAAAACATCCAAGACAAAGACACATGGCATTAGAGTTGCTTCCTCATCATTCTGCTCCACGTTCTTCCTGGGTTTTGTTTCCTCAGTAAATTTGTTGTCCAGGTTAAGGGCTTCCTTCATGCGTGCTCCCTTATAAGCAGTTCATTTGTACTCTGACTGGGAGAGAAATACCCACAGAACTAAATTCCTGAAGTTTTATTTTGCATAGTTTTGGTCTGTTTGTATTCTGAATACTTAAGAGAAGGGCTTGACTATGTGTAAATGCAGAGCTGTGTGATTTGCAAGGCGATGATCCTGACTTTCCATCTCTTGCAGGTTTGTGAGGTCCTTTTCTCTAGGACTATGAAGTATGACGAGCTTTACACAGCCCTCACTTCATTACTTGCAGCTGGGTCACAGTTCGATACGCTTAGGAGGAAAGAAAACAAAAATGTCACTGCACTGGTAAGACCGTGTTGCTGTAACGTTGTCTGTGTTGAGGAATAACAAGTTTTCAACCGTAGTATTTTCAAGCAAAGTATTTAACCAGAGTGTTCTCAGCAGTGGTTGGAGTAATGGGGAACTTAAAAATCCCAGAGCTAATGGTAGTGTTTATGGTGGCAGTACCACTCATGTGAGTTTTTAATTCATAACATGTTCTAGGCTTGCTGTATGTCCCTGGTAATTCCAGGAGGTCTGGCTGGAGTATGATGAAGCAGAAAAAAATGTGTATAATCTTTCCCTTTTCTGAGTCCTCTTTGTTGCATAATTTGTTGTAGAATAAGACAGAAAATCAATCCAGTATGCGTTCATCACATCTGGCACATCTACAGGACTCTAAAGTCTCGGATGAGATCATTTCAGTAGCTGTAATGATTGAAACTGCGTTTTTTCTTTATTAATTTGTCCAACTGTATTCTTGTTTAGGAAGCCTGCGCACTTCAGTACTATTTCTTGATACTGTGGCGGATCCTCGGGATTTTGCCTCCGTCCAAAAACTACATGAATCAATTGGCTATGAACACACCAGAGATGAGTGAATGTGATATTTTACACACACTGCGCTGGTCCTCCCGTCTGCGAATCGCGTCTTACGTCACGTGGATCAAGGTACAGCCTCATCTTTATAGGGGTGTTCTGGAATGTTGATAGTAAAACTGTCAGTCTCTTGTTCTTCCACAATGATGGCGTATGGGATTTGTTATGTGGGCACAGTGGTGAGAAACAGGAGCTTGTGTCTGTGTTTTCTGAAGTGTTCTAGTCCGGTAATTGGCAGAGTGGTTAACTATAGAGCGCTTTTGAAGTGTGACAGGTCTTTTTTTTGGCGTCTGTAGGATCACCTTACCAAGCAGGGCATGAAAGCTGACCATGCTGCTTCTCTCATTGAGTTGGCCTCCAGCAAGTGCAGCTCAGTGAAGTATGATGTGGAAATAGCAGAGGAATACTTTGCCCGACAGGTAAGGTGGTGTGAACGCCATGGTGCGCATCCAGCTTCCGGTTTTGTGGAATCATTTGCGCTAACTCTTCCATCCCCTTGTATTTTAAGATCTCTTCTTTCTGTGGTGTGGATTGCACGACTATTCTCCAGCTGCACGAAGTTCCCAGTTTACAGTCCATTTACACCCTTGATGCTGCAATTTCCAAGATTCAGGTTTCTCTAGATGAGCACTTTTCCAAGCTAGCTGCGGAAACTGATCCCCACAAGTCTTCAGATATAACCAAGAACCTCCTGCCTGCTACGCTACAGCTTATCGACACTTACGCTACATTTACCAGGTACAGTCCTTAGCATTGTTAGTAGGAATACAATTTTCTTCTGTGCATAGGGCTTTCTTTGCATTTTGTTTGTTGTTTTCTTAGAGGTAGGTGCTTTTTTTTTTATAGTCCAGTATAATTACTCTAACTTATGTCCTCTAGAGTGCCCATTGTTTTAAAAGAAGATCAAAAAGTAGCTTCTCAAGCCACCATGTATGGGAAGGTGGTGTTTCTAAGTAGCCTCCTTGGCTGATCTTTCAAGACTTTTTCACAAGCTTGCAAATCCAGCTTTTGCTCCAAAGACGAAACCTCCTCTTACCACTCTAGGATAGTGCTACTTAAGGTTATTTCACTGAGATAATATTGAGACTGTCAGACTATCAAGAAAGAGAGGGCGTTTAATTCTTACATTAAGAGTCTGAAGTCTCCTAAACTCTCGTTAGAATCTATGTGGAAGAAAGCAGAAGTAAATCAGCTTGTTCTTTTGAGTGGGTACTTTTCCTGGTAAGTAGCTTAGAGGACATAAAAGCCCAGAACTCCCTTAGTGGTATAACACCCAAGTGTGGGGCAGAACTTCAGAAGTTTGCTTTCTTATTTGTCGCTATATTGAAATGCAGAGCTGTTGCCTGAAATAAATCCTTTCCATCCTGAATGCAGATCGTACTTGCTACGGAGCCTCTCTGAAGAGGGCTCCGCTGAGAACAAACCCTCTGAAGAGAAGCTCCGAGGCTATGCCGCTGTCCTGGCCATCGGATCCAGCCGCTGCAAGTCTAATACTCTAGGTGAGGGTACTGGATAGTTCAGATTTCCTTCTCGCTTTCTACAACACTGCCTGCATTCAGCTTCAAAGCCACACGCTGGCTAGTGTGTTCTTTTTCTTGACCATTTTGTTCAAATGAGTATATTACCCTGCCAGCAGCAGACTGAGAAGTCTTTTCCGTGTAGAATTTTAACAACTGAAAGAGAAGAAAGCCCTGAAAGAATAAAGATCTTGTGGGCTTACCTGGCTCATTGAAATGCTTTTCTGTGTTGGTGCTCTGGTGGCGTGGCATGGCATAATATGGGGAACTGTGAAATGTTTATATGTTGAAGACTGCTGCAAATTAGGTTTTTTGCCACATTTACTGGTGTTTTCACAAAGTGAAAGAAGCTGGGAAGCTTTTGCAAACTTGAGGGATAATGTTAGACTTGTAGAAAAGAATGAAACTAGCCCTCAATAGAATTAGGCTCAACTTGCTACAGTTGTGTCTTAATCAAATGATCTAGTTTTAAACAGCGTTGTAGAAACATCCTGGTTTTCAATAGGACCCCGTGAAATCACTAAGTGACTTATGATTCCGTATTAATTGCAGGTCCAACACTTGTTCAGAACTTGCCCTCAGCTGTGCAGACTTTATGTGAATCGTGGAACAACATTCACACAAACGAGTTTCCAAACATTGGCTCGTGGGTGAGTCCAGCCTCCTGCATTGATCTGGTGTGATCTTAGCCCTGTAAATGGCTGAGGGTGACCGGCAGCGGGTCCTTCTGTTAAACGCTTCTGATTTCCGTGCGTGTGTGTCTCAATCCTTAGCGCAATGCCTTTGCGAACGACACCATCCCTGCTGAAAGCTACATCAGTGCAGTTCAGGCCGCCCACCTCGGTACTCTCTGCAGCCAAAGTCTACCTCTTGCAGCGTCGCTAAAACACACCCTTCTCTCCCTGGTCAGACTCACTGGGGATCTCATTGTGTAAGTGGTGGTTTTTGTATTGCGTTCTTACTATATAGATCTTTTTGTTCTTCTAAATGTCTGTCTTTATCAGACTGTTCAGATGGAACATTTAGTGAACTGGAGCTGTATTTTGAATGAAGCCTTTAATGGAGTTACTTTTGGTTTGCAGTTCTAAATTTAAAATGAGCAAAAAATGGCCTTTCTGTCTTGATCTGATATCTCTAAAAGTCAGACTCCCTGAGGACCTTTAGTCCTTTTTGTCAAACAGGGACTTGAAGAAACTGGGATATAGTCCAAGACAATACGGATCTAACTAATTCATTTGTGTTTTGTTATCGTTGACTTGTGTCATGTTTTCAAAGCATAAGGAAAAAGTTAAATGAAAGAATGATCTTTTTTTCCCAGGGACTTGCTCTAAGATATTCTGAAACAAAAAAATAGCTGTTGACACCGCAGACAAGTCCAAAAGCTGTACTGTGTGAGAGCGTGGCTGCCTAGGAAAATGTTGTAGCTGTATATATGCAAAAGTAACAGGGGTAGAGTTTTCCAAATGAGGACCATTTTTCTGTGGGGAAATATGTCAGTGTATTTATCCTGGTTTTCTAAAAAGGGATTTTATCACAGACTTCCATCCAGACTTGTGCCTTACTTGTGTGACTTCTGATGTATCCAGTAAAGGTGTTCTTGCATACATCATGCGGAGACTTAACTTGTTTTCTTCTCTTTTCAAGCTGGTCAGATGATTTGAACCCACCACAGGTGATTCATTCCCTATTGCCCCTCCTTTTGGAGACCAGCACAGAGAGCGTGGCAGAGATAAGCAGCAACTCCCTAGAAAGGATCTTGGGTCCTGCAGAATCAGATGAATTCCTGGCACGTGTTTATGAGAAGTTGATCACAGGATGCTACAACATACTGGCCCATCACTCCGATCCAAACAGGTAACGGGGCCGTGTGGCTTGGAGTTCTCCTCCGACAAACTGTATACAAAGAATTACTGCAGTATGTTTAAACATCCGTGTTGGTTCTTGAAGAGCACAGCAGAAAGGCAAAAAATCAGCTTATTTTTACCTGTTGAAGACTTCTATACTTGTAGACTAAAATACAAGGCATTTTATTCACGTTACCGCAATTTTCAGCACTGCCATTCAGGCAGGCAGTGTGGATTTTAATTATCTCTTGTAGCTCTGGATAGAGCGTGTATATATTTGGAGAGTTTTTTATTTAAGCAAATAGAAAATTATGTAAATACAAGCACAAAATCAAAGCTGAAAATGCTGACCTAACTTGCTTTATACTCCTTTGTCTCTGTTCTTGCTGTTTATAAGGATGGCTAATCCCTGCTTTATCGTAGCAAACTAGCCAGATTTGTGCTTCCCACCCCTTACTCGCTGTGTGCATAGAGGGAATAAGCTTGATGCGCAGATGTTGATTCTCCCCATCTGAAACATAAAACCATTAGGCATGATGATGTTGCATCTTTTTAACACTGATCCTCTCTGGATGGAAGGTATTCAGAAGGAGATCTACTGCGCCTTCTGTAAAGAATGTAAACATAATTGGATTTTACTTGCACTGTGTGTTGTGGAGTGGGGAGGAGTAACACTAAAAGAGTCTTAAAGTGTAAAAAGAGCAGGCGTTTAGAGGAATTTGTAATGTGAGGAGTCTGAACGGTCTAGATTATTCTAGTTTTCTGGATATGTAACTGCTCTACAGCATCATGTGCCACTTCTTTTTCTGATCATTTGGTGGATTTGTTGGTGTTTATATATGTTTATCATCAATTATTTTCTCCTGTCTCTTGAAAGGAGAGCTGCTTTCAGCTAGTGGGAAGTTTAGTAGAACTCTGTTAGCAAAATTGATCACTTCTTGGCTCTCAGAATTGTTGAAATTGCTCTTATGTATTATTATTTAACATGCATCCTTTGATCCTCAGTGGTCTGGATGAGTCCATTTTGGAGGAATGTTTGCAGCATCTGGAGAAACAGCTGGAGAGCAGCCAGGCCCGAAAAGCCATGGAGGAATTCTTTTCAGAAAGGTGAAGTCAAAATTGTAGGCCAAGGACTCTATTTCTCTTCCTTTTCCTCTTAACTTGTCATTGTCGACACCTGAGTGATGTTAATGCCGTTGTGCAGGAAAAGACAGAGCCAGGTAAGGATAGGATGCCCTCCAGGCAGCACAGGAGAGCGTGGAAGGACTTTCTTTGTGGGAGAGGACATAGGTCTTTGTCACTCCAAATCAAATATTCAGCGAGTCCTTACAGTGACCATAAGTGGGGAATCTTGCAAGATGATTGTTTTATCAAAGGCACTATAAAGGTTTTTGAGAGGTGCTGGCAGTTGAAAAATCCCAAGTTATCCCAGTGCTTTCTCGGGGCACTATGCTGATAATTGTAAGGGTGGAGGTGGGGTGTTGGCCTGATTTAGAATTATGAAGACAAATTGTGGTGGAAACAGCAGAGCACCACAGCAGTGTTGTGAAGAGGTATAAGGGTGAACTGGAGGGAAGTTTTTCTCAGTGAGAAAGCTGATCATTGTCTGGTTTTGCTCTCTACTTGTTCAGCAGTTCAAAACTGAAGCAGTCTGGTGGCTGGCTGTTGTACTTTAACATGGAAGGAGAAAATAGGCAAGAAAATCTCGTTTTTGGTTTGGAAACCACTACAGGCCCTTTTGTGACTTGGTATGGGGAGAATTCTGATACACTACTCAGGAGCTTGTGACATTTACAGGTTTTATTCTGAACTAAGAGTTTGCTTTTTGTCTAAAAGCAATTTCTGTGGCTTGGCTGCTGTGCTGGGCAATATTGTACAAACTATTGCCGAGCTTAAATGCGAGGGCGGAGATAGCTGAGCGCAAATAAAAAGAGGGAATGGGTTGTCTTTTGCAAAGCTGACTTAATTTCCCCCTTCCATGTAGTGGAGAACTGGTCCAGATCATGATGGCGACGGCCAATGAAAACCTCTCAGCAAAGTTCTGTAACAGGGTGCTGAAATTCTTCACCAAGCTCTTCCAGCTAAGTAAGTGTTGAATCTCTCCTGTCCTGCCTTTGTCCACCTTACGCTGTTCTTGTGGTAGATTGCGATATGAAGATGCTTGAAAGAAAAGCTGTAAATGGAAGTGGAGTGGCAGCTTCACGCTTTTAATGGAAATCCATCTTCAAACACGTTCCTTGTAGCACCTGTCACTCACTACTCATCTTTTCCACCAGCTGAGAAGAGTCCCAACCCCAGCCTGTTGCGACTTTGTGGCTCTTTGGCTCAGCTGGCTTGCGTGGAGCCTGTACATCTCCAGGCCTGGTTAACCAGGATGACCATGTCCCCACCCAAGGATTCAGATCAACTGGACGTTGTGCAAGAGAACAGGCAGCTGCTGCAACTGTTGACAACTTACATTGTTCGGGAAAACAGGTGAAGTAGGGCCTTTGCCATTTGTGTGCTGTTCGGTTCTTTTTTTCTCTGGACCTGCAAATTACTTGAGTTGCTGTGTCGGTGCTCGTGTCATGTGGGGCTTAACTGCATTTCAGTGGGTGGTGTACCCTGCCTGAAACTTTCTGCTTTTTCATTAGCCAAGTCGGAGAAGGCGTGTGCACTGTTCTGCTGAGTACTCTAATACCAATGGCAACAGAAATGCTGGCTAATGGTGATGGCACGGGCTTTCCTGAACTGATGGTCGTGATGGCAACTTTGGCTAGCGCAGGACAAGGTGCGGGACACCTCCAGCTTCACGGTGCTGCTGTTGATTGGCTGGGCAGATGGTAAGAGCAAACTGTATACTGCTGTTGGTTCATTTGCATCGTTTATACTGATTTTATTGTTTGGGGGTTTTATTTCCCCCTGGTAATTTGGGGACAGAAGTTCATGTTTACTGGTAATACATGTATTTTTTGTTATTTGGAATACGAAGTGTCTGGAAGAGGCTGATTTGTTTCCCCCTGCCCCCTCTTGAGACCAGCCACATGTTTTCTTTCTCGTTTCGACTCTTGGTGGTTTAATTCCTGCATCTCCAAGTTTCCTGTTGGTAATCTAAAGCGAGCTGAATGCTTGGTGAGAACTGAGTTTTCACTTCCCAAAGACCGCGAGTTGTAATGATCTTCTCTGCTGTTTTGTGTTACAGCAAGAAATACCTGTCTCAAAAGAATGTGGTAGAAAAAATGAATGCAAACGTCATGCAAGGGAAGGTAAGACATAGGAATAGCGCTTAACTTGCAGGAGGAAGTCTCAGGCATGAGCTGTATCAGCTGTCCTGTTTTGGTTGTGTAGTGAGAGTTTTGAAGGAATTTGGTCGGGGGGACTGTTATGTTTTCTTGCCTTATAGCAACTGTTCTGGGCTCTAGGTATTGCCTCTCATTTTCATTCGTCTCTACTTTATAGCACGTGACTATCCTGGAGTGTACATGCCATATTGTCTCTTACCTGGCCGATGTCACTAATGCACTGAGCCAGAGCAGTGGCCAAGGACCAAGTCATCTTTCTGTTGATGGAGAGGAACGGGCGATTGAGGTGGATTCGGACTGGGTGGAAGAGTTGGCGGTGGAGGAGGAGGACTCTCAAGCCGAAGATTCGGTAGGCCGTAGTCACGGTTAAGGCTGCAAATGAGATGAAGATGTATTTTGCAGCTTCCAAGTCAGAATTACTCAGGTTATAAATTAAGGTTTTGTCTTGTTTGTTGCTAATGTGAGACTGAGTGAAAAACCCTAGTTGCCAGATCTGGAAGAGAATATCTCTCAGTCGTGCAGACATCTGTTGACTTTGTTATGTCAACAAAAGTTGGGAGTGGGAGTTTTTTTTAGAACACCAAAAGAGAGAAACAGAGTAAGATAGGTTTGTTCCTACTGATTTGTTTGTCAGTTACTAGCTTTTATATCAACAAGCAGCTTATACTAGGCTTTTAAGCAGAAAAAGAAAAAGGTGTTCTTAATGCATTCTTTAAAATTTGTTGTCCCATTATATTATTTTTGTTACTCATTTCTTGTTCTTGATTCGCTCTTTTGAGTTGCTATAAAATGTCGCCGTCTCCTCTTTCCATGTGGTTGGATCCCAGCTGCCTTCTCTTAGCTAGGTGGTGCTAAACTTGCTATTCTTAAAATGCACATTTAGTCTCTGAGGAACGTATTCTGTACCACGTGCCTTTACTGTAGCTGCAATTACAACACCTTTCTAAACCAACCTTCTTCTCGACAGGATGAAGATTCTCTTTGTAATAAACTCTGTACCTTCACCATCACGCAGAAAGAATTCATGAATCAACATTGGTAAGAATCTCAAAAGTTGTGTTTAGAATTTCAGACTGATGTTTGTGGCTGTTGAGAAGGAAGCAGTCTGTGGACTGCAGGCTGTGCAGCCTTCCTGGGGCACTGTATTTTATAACTCATATATGGCTTATTTTGTGCAGGTATCACTGTCACACTTGCAAGATGGTTGATGGGGTTGGTGTTTGCACAGTTTGTGCTAAAGTTTGTCACAAGGATCATGAGATTTCCTATGCCAAGTACGGATCATTCTTCTGTGACTGTGGAGCCAAGGAGGATGGCAGTTGCCTGGTAAAGTGTCTTCACGTCAACGTACAAGCTGTGATTTATTGAGTTTTTAAGGTCTTTTGCAGAGGTGTCTGTTCTGTGATAAGTTGCATCATGTTATGAGTGCATGAGAGTCCTAAGATTGAAGGCCTTGGCTTTATAAGAAACCCTCTTAATTTGCAGCTTGCCTGGCAATATTTTTTCTGTTCACCAGATAAATGCATTGGCCAATCTCTGTCCTAGTGGCTACTGGGATTCCACCTGCCTTTACAGAATTTGCAAATTAAAGCTACACAGCAGTCGGATGCCACCTTTTCCCATGTTTTCTGCAGGAAGCAAACAAAGTAGCTTTATCTTAAATTTTTTCTAATACTTGGATGGAGAGTGGCATGCAGGATACTGTTGTGTTATTTCTTTAAAATTGTGCTCTAAGAGAATTACACTCTATTTCTTTAAAATGCCATTCATCTCGCTGCTATCACAATCTCTATTCGTTTTGTCAGTTGTAAAGTGGAGTCTGGTTTGGGCTTTCAGCATTGCGGTGTCGTTCCCAGGCTTTGGTGAAGAGAACTCCCAGCAGCGGTATGAGCTCTACCATGAAGGAATCCGCCTTCCAGAGCGAGCCCCGTGTGCCTGAGAGTGTCATCCGACATGCAAGCACCTCTCCTGCGGAGAAAGCCAAGGTCACCATCAGTGAGGGGAAGGGCCCCGATGAAGAAAAACCCAAGAAGAGCAGCCTGTGTAGAAATGTTGAGGGCTGTCGAGAGGAATTGCAGTCCCAGGTATAGTCAGCAGCTCGCTGTTAAAAGAAGATGGTTTGTGATGAGGATCTTAGGCAGGCTGTGTTGGTTATCTGCCAAGTTGCTTGATTTTTCTGCTCTTCTTTATGATGAAGGGGAATCATAAAAAGGGCATCAGGCTTAAAAACCGGTTGACACGCAGCTCTTGTGAAGACTCCCAGCAGGAGCATCACTTGCTGTATCTGTTTCTCGTAGGCCAACTTCTCCTTTGCACCTTTGGTGCTGGACATGCTGAATTTCCTGATGGATGCCATTCAGATAAACTTCCAGCAGGCTTCAGCCATGGGGAGCAGCAGTCGTGCACAGCAAGCTCTCAATGAGCTGCATACCTTGGACAAGTCCGTAGAAATGACGGATCAGTTGATGGTACGATACTAAAGGAGTGATTAGATTATGGGTAGGTGGGATCGCTTTTAAACAGAAAAATTTAAGCGATACACTTCTCTGTGCTTTTACTAATGACTCAGGTCCCAACTCTCGGCTCTCAAGAAGGTGCTTTTGAGAATGTCCGCATGAACTACAGTGGTGACCAGGGCCAGACCATCCGGCAGCTGATCAGCGCTCACGTGCTGAGGCGGGTGGCCATGTGTGTGCTGTCGTCCCCGCATGGACGCCGGCAGCACCTGGCTGTGAGTCACGAAAAGGGCAAGGTGAGTTCTCTAACCCTGTCAAGAATGCGGGACTGTAAAGGAAAACGAAACAGCCTTAGGGCGGTGAAGAACAAGCAGAATATGATTTGGGCTGCCTCTCCCCACATCTGGGTCTTCTGTAAAGTACTGCATAGCTTAGAGAAGCCTCTCGTTCTTCAGAGAAAAGAGTTCTTGCGGCAAAAACAGTGAAAACGGTGAAGACGCAGTCAAGCTGAAATTGAAATGCCTTTTTCCCTTTGATTGTGAAGCTGGGTAACTAAGTTCAGTTTGTTCTGCAGATCACAGTCCTTCAGCTCTCAGCACTGCTGAAACAAGCGGATTCCAGCAAAAGGAAATTGACTCTTACTCGCCTGGCATCTGCACCTGTTCCGTTTACTGTACTGAGCCTAACTGGAAATCCCTGCAAGGAGGACTACCTAGCCGTGTGCGGACTCAAAGTAAGTGCCTGACAAACCCTTTTGGAGGCGGTCAGAAACATCAGCTCAAAAACAGCTGTGTTTCTTTGCTCTGAGGAGCTAGTGCAGAGCTGGCTCCAAAGGTCTGTCGCTAATTTCAGCTCATGAATCACTTCCCTGCTAGATACAAGAAGTAAAAGAAACAGGACCTATATGAATAATATGATAAATGAAACAATGCCTCAAAATAGTGCTTCTTATTGTATTTAGGATAATTTTACTTTAAGACAAGAGTCGAGGTTTAGTCATGTCAAACTGTGTTAGAACAATTAGTGTTTTGTAGCAAGGACTTTTTTTTTTTGTATTCTCACAAATTTAGATTCAGCTTTCACAGTGCAGCATCTGCAAATCTGTTATTTAGCTAAGAAAGAGCTGGAATCTGTGTGGTTCAGGTATGGGTTTTGTTTGGTTTTTTTCTTTACAAACTTCCATGTCATTCATCTTATATGCGGGAATTTTAGATTCTTACTTTATGAATCATTATTGGTGCTAAGAAGAATGCTGGCTTTTAGCTCCGTTCTTGACTTGAAATGTTTATAAACATTTTGTGCTGATATTTGACCAATTTTTTTCATTACTCCAGGACTGCCATGTGTTAACATTCAGCAGTTCTGGATCAGTCTCTGATCATTTGGTGCTTCACCCTCAACTAGCCACTGGAAATTTCATCATTAAAGCTGTGTGGCTGCCAGGATCTCAAACAGAGCTTGCTATCGTGACAGCAGACTTTGTGAAGGTATGTTTGCTTGTAAGCTATTGATGATATCTCTTCTTTCAGACATTAGAGTCTGGATCTTTGTGGAGTTGCGTGTGGAAGAATGTGATAATATTCTTACTTAGAAATAAATTGAAAATATAAATTTGCGGTGTTTGGCTACTGTTGTCATAAGAAAAACCAAAACCAAAGAACACAAATAGGAACTGTAACATCTAATAGGTGTTCCCTTGTCTCAATTTTTGTTTGTTTGCGCTGTTTTGTATCATAGTAGTTAACCATTTTCTTGATTCTTCCCACAGATTTACGATCTCTCTGTAGATGCCTTGAGTCCAACTTTCTACTTCCTTCTACCGAGTTCCAAAATCAGGGATGTCACTTTCCTTTTCAATGAGGAGGGGAAGAACATAATAGTGATCATGTCCTCTGCTGGGTACATCTATACGCAGCTCATGGAAGAGGCGAGCAGTGCCCAGCACGGACCATTCTACGTCACCAATGTGCTTGAAGTCAATCACGAGGACCTAAAGGTACCAGTGACTTCCCTTTCTTGTAGCATGGGCTGCAGTGGCGTTCTCTCTTTTTTTTGTGTCTTACATTTGAAGGCAGAAGCTCCCTTTTTCCCCTTTTTTTTTTTTTCCTTCTCCTTTTAAGCTCCCTGATCTAGATCAATGAGCTTGCCATTCCTCTAAAGAGAGAAATATCCTTGCAGTGAAAGGGGGTGGGGGTGAAAATTAAACCCCTTGATCCTTTCATCTAGAAAATGGAGCATGTTTTCCATGGCTGGCTCTGAAGTAATGCCCAGCAGGATTTCTCAGCGGGGAGGTGGTTTCAGAGCAGTGCTGTTCTCAGAGCGGTGCACCCCAAAGGTGCAGTAACCAGGCTGGGTAACGTCACTGGCCGTTGCTGGGGCCGCAGAGGTGGGGTGAGCCTTTGGCAAGAGCAGCTCTGTAGGTCTTGGAGGTGACTTTTAAAATCTGCCCACATTTCGCTCGGTGTTTTCACCCCAACCTGCTCCAAAACAGGGGGATAGACAAGAAGGCGGCCCTCGGGAAAGCTCTTTTATGAGCTGGGAGCATGGGGAGTGCTCCATGTGAGATTGTCATACGACGTTCAAGCACACAGATGTGGTAGCTGAGGGCGCTACCTACAGCCTACGGGTACGCAACCTCGGTATCCCCTTCAAAAGCCTTTGAAGTGTCTGATGGATCAGTTCACCAAGGAGTTGAGCTTAAAAAATTGTCATTTAAGGCTGCGTTCTCTCACTGGGTGGGGGGGAGAGGCTTTTGGAATAATTCCATCAAGAGAAATTTAAAAGCCTGATGGTGTTTGGGAGGATGTGTGTTTATGTTAAACGTTGTCGTTTCTTTCTGATCCTACAGGACAGTAATGGCCAGGTAGCAGGAGGTGGTGTGTCGGTGTATTACTCCCATGTGCTACAGATGTTGTTCTTCAGTTACTGTCAAGGCAAATCCTTTGCAGCCACCATCAGCCGGGCCAATCTGGAAGTGCAGCGGCTATTCCCAATTAACATAAAGAGGTGAGGCTTGTGAGGAAGACTCTGCTGAAGTTTTGATTTCTTTTTATTATTAATAAATATTACTAATTATTCTTAACATCCCAGCTCTGAATGGCCAAAGGTTGTGGTGAAGATCCCTTTTTGACTGAATATTTCTTGCTACTTTTCATGTTGCTTCTACCCTAATTGCAGAATGATTTGAAACCAAAGCTGGCTGTTTCGGCAGTGGGGCGTGTGTGCATTTTTTCTTCCCACTAGGATTTCACAGCAGAAAGGTGGCTTCGGAGCAGCCTTGCTGCACAGTGTGGAGCTGCTACTGGTGCGCCAGCTGGAACAGATGGGATTACCCACCCTCGTGGAGGCTGCAGAGCAGGAAGCCTTTGTTTCCTTTCGACACCAGTACTGCAGTGGACCTTGTGTGTTGTGCATATTAAGGCTTATTTTCAGGCTCCCTTGAGGGAAACCAATCTCTTATGCTATGAATGTGGCAAGAAAAAAGCTGTTCTGTGATCTGTTCTGACAAGTAGAGCTGGGCGTTTAGGCCACAGACTCTTCACGAGCCTGACACAAAGCCACTGTGGTGAGCAGGCTCTGTAGAAGGGTCAAGTTCCAAGAGCTCCCGAGCCCCAGCTGAGTTTGGGTTAGTCTTTTTTCAGCTTTGGGTTTTTTTTCCAGTGTGCAGAGTCACACAGATGCTCCTGCTTTGGCCTTTTATTAGTGCTGCAGGGTGTGTTGAAACATGGAACTGTCCATCTGTTCAGATAAAAAGATAGCTGAAAGCCATTTTAAAATTACTCCGTTGGTTTTGGACATGAAATGTTTACTATGTGTCTTTCCTCGAGTTTTCAGGGTAGAGATCAGAGCTGTGAATTGGGATGCTCATCCCTTCTAGGCGCTCAAGTGACCTATAAACTGAGCACTGATGTTCCTGTCTTTTCATTAATGCAGTTCTTTGAATTCCTGCTGAGGACGAAGCTTTAACTGATTTGAACGGTGATAAACTTTGAGTGGTTTTGCTTGTTTTGCGTCTTAAACTAATGTCATTCTGCCCTTCATCTCTTGCAGTTCAAATGGTGGGAGTAAGACTTCGCCGGCGCTGTGTCAGTGGTCTGAGGTGATGAACCACCCTGGCTTGGTGTGCTGTGTTCAGCAAACCACAGGTGTCCCACTGGTGGTGATGGTGAAGCCAGACACCTTTCTGATCCAGGAGATTAAAACCTTGCCAGCCAAAGCAAAGGTTAGTCATACTTCCCTGTATTTTTGGCTCTTAAAATGTGGTTTCTTGTTGTTCGTCGACAAGCTCTCTAGTCTTTCCAGCTTCTGTAATGCAAAGAGTTGATTTCTTCAAGCAGCAGCGGCCAGGTCCTTTCCTTGACCTACGTTTCTTGCCTTTGCAGATTCAGGACATGGTGGCCATCCGTCACACAGCCTGCAACGAGCAGCAGAGGACCACGATGATCCTCCTGTGCGAAGACGGCAGCCTGAGGATCTACATGGCCAATGTAGAGAATACCTCCTACTGGCTCCAGCCCTCGCTCCAGCCCAGCAGCGTCATCAGCATCATGAAGCCAGTTCGCAAGCGCAAGGCAGCTGCTATTAGTAAGGGGTTTCTCATACGTATCTTGTGCAAGGTAGCAGTGGCAGCTGTAGATGCAAAGATCGATCAGCATCGTATAGATACTTAAGACATTCACTTCTGACAATTGCTGGTTAACCTCAGAGCTAAATACTGGCTAAGTCTGGGTAAAATGTTTCCATAGAAGTATCTAAAAATACATAGCCGTCTGGCTCACGTGGGCATTTCCACGGGGGGCAAGTTCTTTCTGCAGCTTTTTTACTGTAGCTTTGCCTGTTTAGAGTGTGTTTTGTCAAAACCATCTCTCTTCCATTTTAGCAACTCGCACGTCCAGCCAAGTGAACTTTCCTATTGACTTCTTTGAACACAACCAGCAACTCACAGACGTGGAGTTCGGAGGCAATGACCTGCTGCAGGTTTACAATGCTCAGCAGATAAAGCACCGGCTCAATTCCACTGGCATGTATGTGGCCAACACAAAGGTAAATGGGGCAATTTGGGGATTCTCTTGGGCTTCTAGGTGACATTATTGTCCAGATTCACACCATGCCTTTTCTTAGAAGTCTGCATTGTTCGAATGACCCTGTACCAATCCCATGATGCTGTCAGACAAACAGCGGAGGGACCTGTGTGCCGGCGTCAGTTTCTTAGCTTAGCAGCTAAGACTTCACCTTTCTGAGCTGTGGTTTGTCTTCTACAGCCTGGCGGTTTCACCATTGAAGTGACGAACAATAACAGCACAATGGTGATGACAGGCATGCGGATCCAGATCGGCAC
This sequence comes from Chionis minor, assembly GCA_013398295.1. NCBI lineage: Eukaryota > Metazoa > Chordata > Aves > Charadriiformes > Chionidae > Chionis > Chionis minor. The sequence continues at coordinate 102,539 of VZSF01009100.1, read as the reverse complement.
CCAAGCCATAGAGCGAGCGCCCTCCTACTTGGAGATCTTTGGCCGCACCATGCAGCTGAACATGACCAGGGCTCGCTGGTTTGACTTCCCTTTCACTCGCGAGGAAGCCTTGCAGGCTGACAAAAAACTGACCATCTTCAGTAAGTCTTTGTTAATTATGTGCTTTGACCCCCTGTTGGTTTTGCTTGGGTGGGTCGAAGCTACTGGGCTTCATTCACCTCATAGTAGGGAGGGTTTCCACAAGCTGTTTGTTTGAACTCGCCACAGAAACAGGTTGAGGGGTGGATCCTGCACATTTAATAACTTTTTCTTTATGGCCCAGTTTCTTGCTGCAGTGGGTGAATGTGCATTAGCTCAGCTCAAGAATTTTGTGTTGATGCAATAGACAAAGGGTCTTGAAAAGGAGATGAAACTGTCAGAGTGGGGTCATGTTACGGAGGCAGTATAAGTGCTATCCTGACTTTATCAGGCTATGCTTGTTTATATTCAAAACAAACTATTTTGTTAGTTTTTATGAATTTTTTCTCATCGCTGCAGTTGGGGCTTCTGTGGATCCTGCTGGAGTCACAATGATGGATTCCATAAAAATTTATGGCAAAACCAAAGAACAGTTCGGATGGCCTGATGAGCCGCCCGAGGATTTCCCATCTGCTTCAGTCAGCAATGTTTGTCCCCCAAACCTGAATCAAGGGAATGGCACTGGAGACACGGAGTCGGCTGCCCCTGCTGCTGCCAGTGGGACTGTCCTGGAGAGGTATCTCTGTGGTCTTTCTTTTATCTCCCCTTTAAAAAGGGTGGTTGCTCTAGAGGGGACCTAGGTACTCTTGCGTGCCTTTCTTAACTGGGAGGACTTAATTGAGGTAGTGAGTTGTTCTCACTGCCATACAAAACAACTGAAAAATCAGCGATTATCTTCTAAGCAGGGCTTTGTGCTCACTCTTGGTTTGTCTGGTGGAGTAGATGGATAGATATCTGTGCATGCTTCATGTTGCTAAGCTCATTTGTGCAGCAGTATTGAGCTAAAAGAGATTTCTGCATTCTTGGTACATTTTCTCATTCCAAGCTGGCCCTTTTTCGTTCTCTAGATCTCGCAAAGGTTAGGCCTCTCTGAAGCTCAGTTTTTTGAGGAGGACTTTGTGTGTGACCTTGCTTTAGGCAAGTGGTTCCCACCAACTTACCCTGTAGCCCGTATGTCTCAGGTTTAACTACTGTGGTGGAGAAAGTGGGAGGTCTCCTTTTGCACCCCCCTCCCCCAAGTATCAAGTCAAACCTCAAGGGTGAGCTGGGCATGTGTTTAGCAGAAGAAACAGACCTTTTGGGTTTTGTTTTGTATCCACCCCATGTTTTTTCATTGAGTTTGTACAGTCTGTGCCATAAGGGTAGTAGAAAGCCCGGCAAGGATAGGAGGGAAACAGATCGGAGAGCAACTAGCACTGCTGAAAAATGAGTGTTTTGAGTGATACGCTGCTTGGCTGTGAGTAAATGGTCATTAATTCTGTCTTACTGAAATTCTCAGGTAAAGGTTCAAGGCTCGTAGTGGCAGTTATACCCAACTGAAGACCTGTTTGGCCATCCTTAATATTTTGTCTAATAGTTCATGGGATTTTTTTTCCTGTGCTTAATTTCTCTTTTCTTCCCTCCTCTTCTGTGACATCTCCACAAGATGTCTCTCTCTGCACAGACATACTTCCTGATTTTCCAAAGCAGTGGGATTACATTCTAAAAACTCAGAATCAAAAAAAAATACTCTTTTTATTTTAACTTACGTGTTACAAAATGCAGCACGATTAACTTATAAAGGGTCTCTTGAGTAGGAACAACTAATGGCAGGCAAGAGGCAGCTTTACTCTCAGAAGTCTGGTGTCTGTTCTTCAAATTTAATCTTCAGTGGTGCTTTAAGCAGTGTGCTTGGCTTCTCTGTGCTAGGCGGCCTGGATCTCCTGTCTTTATTTTGCTGTTAGGGAAGTGTCTGCAGCCCAGATAGAAAGAATCATGCTTAGATTTACTGTATATAGCGCTCTCCCAGCTTCCTGACTTTCCCGTTTAATTTGCCTTTTGCTTAGAATGTGTTCTAGGGAGATTTTCTGTGAGCTTTACACATTTTTTTTTTTTTTTCCTTTTTCTTTGCTCCCCCAAAGTTCTGAAACTGAGTCCCTAACCACCCTGGACCGGTTAGTATGCCATCCTTTTCTCTGCACGAATGAGTGTGTGTCAGAGAGACAGAACACATGATGTGGCTTTTGTTGACTGTTTTTATTTTTTGTTTTGTTTTCCAAGTGACATTTGCTTCTTTACATTCTGGTCATTGCATGGCAGATGGTTTAGCAAAATGTAAAGATGAGGTGGTTTGCAGATTTTTGCTGTATACAGCGTAACTGTTGCTTGCCTGACAGACTCCTCTTTTCGCTTTGTTCCCTCCTTGCGTCTTTTTCTCCCACTGATATTCCCCTACTAGCTTTATGGAGGGTGGCTGCGGGTAAGGGAATGTAATGTTATTTATCACCACCAGACCAGGCAATTGTTGTTTCTTCTACCTCGTATCCAATCCTACGCTGTTATTTCTCCCCTTAATGCTATCTCTTCCCTCCTTTTTCCTGTATTCTTGCACTGCTCCTTCTGGCGTGTCAGATGGCATTTCAGGTAGTTCTTCCGCGAGGCATGAAGTGGTGCTGCAAGGGAGATTCAGCACTTTGCCACGAGTTGTATATAAGGTTTTCCCCTGGGGCAAGTATTTTACTAGCCTGTCTTAACCGCTGTCAAAAGTTTGGACCCCTGCATCTCTCACTTGGGTCTTACCCAGTGCACCAAGTTAATTTTCCTCTGGAATATTTTGCGCTGAAACTCCAAATTGGAAAGAGCAACCTGTGTGAAAATAGCAAGCGAGTAGAATCTTGCTCCCTTAGAAAAGTCGGTTACGCTTTTTCCCATGTGTCATACCAACCCTTGATCTGCAGTCATATGTACGTCTGTGGGCCATGGTGAATTGGTACTGTCAAGACAATCCAAGTTATCCCTGCTGCAGGCTGTGTAAGGAAATGTTTTATCCTCTTTGGTAGAGAAAAGCCCCTGTCTTTCAGCTGTGGATTATTAAAGCAGTCCTAAGTTTGTCTGTGAGCGTGAGCCAGGTTTAACTCTGGTCTGTAACACAATGAAATGATATGCATGGTGCCTGTGGCAGGTTTTATCATGCTTTGATTTTGTACTTGGCATTCGTTAGCTGTCTCTGAGCTACTCATGACTGTAGCCCGCATAAAGCAAAGTGCTAAGGAGAGAGAAGGGTTGCTGTACTCAAGCCTGCTTTCCTTTCTCCCTCCAGGCTAGTAGTGAGTTCTTTAGAAGCGCTGGAAAGCTGCTTTGCTGTAGGACCAGTCAACGAGAAGGCAAGTAACTTTCTGAATACATTCTCCAGCTTTCAGAGATGGGGGAGGAGGGGCAAGATCGGCAGCACCTCCTGCAGCCCTCGGGGCCTGATACGGAAGAGAGCCGCATCCGTTTTGCTCAGAGCACTGATCTGAAAGTTGACTTAGCGAAAAGCATTTGAAACTAGTTTAGAATGACAATTGGCATTTGCATTTATCGCTGGTGGGATTTTTGTGCTGGAGAGTGACCTCATTTACAAAAACAGCAGGGTAGAAGCCCATAAATCTCAAAAGGACTTTTCTTGTGTAGACATGTGAAGTGTTCCTGAAATGTCAAATAATAAACTGAGGAGGCTGTCAAAACTGTGTTGAAGGAAGGCAGAGACTTGCGTGCGCAATGCAAAGAGGGGAGGGGGCTGCAGGTGTGCTGAGAAACCAGACTTATGCGTCACCTTAATAGTAAATGTACTGAAGAATGGTTTTTGTCTGTTCTTGGGAGCAGGAGAAGAATAAGGTGGCAGCTCAGGAACTGGCTACTATGCTGCTGTCCATGCCAGCTCCTTCCAGTGTCCAGCAGCAAACCAAGAGCCTCTTGGCTAGTTTGCACACCAGCCGCTCAGCGTACCATAACCACAAGGTAATACGGCGCACGGATTTCAACATCTCCTTAACTTGCCTGTTTATGGTTGAGGTGCAGCGTGCCCCTAGAAAATCCTTCCTCCACGCAGCATAAACCTGCTGGCTAATTTTCCTTTAGCTCCTGCTGCCCGCCTTGCTGGCTTTTGTGTTTCACCAGAACTTCACTACTTCAAATTTGGTTTTCTGAAGATTTTGATGGGAAATTACGTCAGTTAATCTCGAGGAGTCGGGATCTCTAAACCCATGAAGTTTGTTTGCAAACTGCGTAGCTCTGGTTTCCGTTTCCACAGGCATCTGGCTTAGGGTAACAGGAAAATACTAGGGTAAGCAGTGCTTAGGCTGTGTGCTAACATAATTGCAGTAAATGCACAGATGCCTCAGATAGCCTTTGCTAACCGCTGGAACGGTTACGTTTATACACTGGTCTTTCCATCCACATTTAAGCCTAGAGGGGAAGAAAATGTGAAAATCCATTCTTGAGCCAGATTTCTTCTGTTACAGGATGACTGTAAGTTTTAAATAAACTGTATTAGTTTTCCTTCTTAGATGATACTGGCCAAGAGTTAAAGCAGCACGTGCCAGATTTCCCCAGGATTTGTCCTGCAGTTGTATTTCAGCTGCCTTGTTGTGCTGCTGCTTTTTGTTTTTCTTTGCCTATATTATCTTTTGCTTCACAGGATCAAGCGTTGTTAAGTAAAGCCATTCAGTATTTGAGCTCCTCGACCAAAGAAGGAAAGGACCTTGATCCCGAAGTGTTTCAGAGGCTGGTCATCACTGCTCGATCCATTGCTATTATGAGACCCAACAATCTGGTCCATTATACGGAATCAAAGCTGCCACAGTTGGAAACAGGTAGAGAAGCCTGGATTTCACTTCAACTTTCTTTTGTGATAACTGAACGTGTTTGAGGTATCTGGTTCTGTGTGACAGGGACTGTTTTCGACACGTTTGTTAGGCATGTGGTAACGAGGACGTCAGAGCCTCTAACAAAAGCCGTCTCAAGTAAACTTGGCATTCCCCTGCTTGTTAATGTTTTCCCCTGTGCATACCTGACAACTGTTTTTTATTCTGTACAGAGAATGAAGAAGGACAAGAGGCCCAGAAACACGCTGAAGGAGATGGCTGCACTTTTATTACCCAGCTGGTCAACCACTTCTGGAAGCTACATGCGTCGAAACCCAAAAATGCCTTCCTTGCCCCTGCCTGCTTGCCAGGTGTGCTAGCTCTTCTTTTGCTGTTGTAAAGCTTGCGTGTTTTCAAAGAGCCTATTTTAAGCTTGTAAACAGAGAAAATGACTTGTTCCAAGCTAGGCTTAAGGTGTTAATGACTCAATGAATGCTTTCTGAGGTACATCTCTCTAATGCTGCTGTTCAGAAGTATGGGTATTGTGCTGGTAAAAAGGGACAGGTGATTGATTTGGTCACATTTGACTTCACGGGCGGTGTGAGAGGATATTCAGTGGTGCTGGCATATGGCGTGCACAGTATTCCACTAGGCAGACAGGATTGGTGCGTAAGCCCATTTTGGATTGAATCTTCCACATATTTGCGGTACTAACAGTGTTCCTTGAAGTCTACAAACAAAAGATGCTTCCTGCAGTGTCTTGCTCTATGTGCTGAAATGAAAAGATAGTTGATTACAGTCCTACTTTTACTTCTCCTTAGGTCTCACTCACGTTGAAGCCACAGTCAATGCTTTGGTGGATATTATCCATGGATACTGCACGTGTGAACTGGATTGTATCCATACAGCATCCAAGATCTACATGCAGATGTTACTTTGCCCGGTATGTGATCTTGCTGCACTCTGCATCAGCCTATAACACTGGTAACATGAACAGAATTAAATAGAGGTGGAATGATAATACATAGTACGGGTACAAAATAGAGGCGTGGAGCCAAAACATAGATCTAGAAGTGAATGAAGGAGAAATTTCTTTCCTTGTGTTTTAGTCATGTTTGTGATGCGCTGCATGTGGAATGGTAAGTATTGCTTTTGAATCATGACCAACAGAGAGTCATAAGTGTATTTTTAGCTATCTTTCCAAATACTGTGAATAAGCACTTAAAGCTTAAGTAGTTTAATGATTAACCATTAACCCCCCAGGATCCTGCAGTGAGCTTTTCTTGCAAACAAGCTTTGATCAGAGTGCTGAGACCGAGGAACAAGCGGAGACACGTCACCTTGCCATCCTCCCCTCGAAGCAATACTCCTATGGGTATGCAAGACCCATTCATCTTTGCCTCTAAACGAGCATAACCTACTTTATTTGTGAGAAAAGACAAGAAAATAAAGTAGTCTTTTAAATGGGACAAAACACAGTCTTTCCTTTCTCTCTCGCCCCCTGAAAAACTTTTTTTTTCCCCCCCTTTAAACATTCACCTCTTCTTTGATGTTCCTGGATTCCAAGGGGAGATCTCTCTGAGATATTCCCTTTTCAGTGTTAGGGAAATGTGACTGCTCTATCTAAGGGTAGTAACCCAGACTGTCCTAGTATTTCTGTGCATATCTTCAAGTCCTTATAAATCAGTCATAAAGACGTGTGGAGACCAAAATAAGGGTATCGGTTCTCCATCCAAGAGATACATTTTTAGCATTGACATGAATTGTAGTTGTCATGGAATGTATTAGTGAGTGGGGGTAAACTGAGGACAGCTTAGTTTTTTCTCCGACATTAATTACCTTGTTCATGACGATGTGAGGAAAGAGCACGTTTGTGAATTAATCCTTTGTAACTCAGGAGATAAGGATGATGATGACGACGACGACGCAGAAGACAAACTGCAGAGTTCTGGGATAGCGAATGGCGAGCATATCCGACAAGAAAGCCAGGAGCAAAGCGAAGTTGATCATGGGGATTTCGAGATGGTGGTAAGTCCGGAGTGCTTCTCTTTGGAGCCTTTTAAGTATGTTAGGTACTTGAGTTTAATTTCTTTATGATGAATTGGTTTGTAGGGCTCCGTTAGCTCGTGGTGGTTTGGTGAAAACTCTCACTGTGTTTCCTCTCCATAGTCTGAATCTATGGTTCTGGAGACTTCTGAAAATGTGAATAATGGGAACCCTTCTCCCCTGGAGGCTCTTCTGGCCGGAGCAGAGGGATTCCCTCCTATGCTGGATATCCCTCCAGATGCAGATGATGAAACAATGGTGGAATTGGCTATTGCCCTGAGCCTGCAACAAGATCAGCAAGGTAAGATATAGGCATTATTGGTGGTCAAAAAGGTAAATAGAATGTGAAGAAACTGGGAAAAAAAACAAAGCAGGAGCTGTTGATGTTGCCACCACCAAAGCAAAGATAATAAAACTATGAACTGTACAGAGAAGGGCCAGAGTTAACATAATTCTCTCATAGAAAGATACTCACAATTTGTTTTCTTCTTGCAGGGAGCAGCAGTAGTGCACTTGGACTTCAGAGCTTAGGACTGTCCGGCCAAGCACCCAGCTCCTCTTCTCTTGATGCCGGAACACTCTCAGATACAACAGCATCAGGTAACTGTTCACTGCGAGGAATCAAGCTTTTTCAATTTTGACCTAAATAATGACTTAAAATTTGTTTGTAAATAGGATTTTGAGGAACCAATTATTACTATTGGCATTGTGTATTTTTGATAGCATATATATGGCCTTTTGCTGCTTTAATTATTGACTTCTGAGGAAGTTATTTCCTCTCCTTAAAATAAAGCAGACAAAATAAACCATATACTATATTTCCTTTGCAATGATGAAGAACCAGACATTGTTCTTCAAGTAACTTGCATGATTGTCCATTTGGTGAGAAGGTTTCCCTCTCAGGGTATCTCCCCTCCACTGCTTTTAGCAGGTTTAAATGTCCTGATGGACACTTTGAAGTTCCCTTTTGATTTAGAGTCGAAAATTGACGTGAGAAACAAAGACAAATATTCGTGGCTTTTCTTTCGTAGCGCGTGCGTCTTTTGAAGTTGTATCAAGGCAGTGTTTTTACTTGTAACAGCTCTCTTTATTCTCTTAGCTCCAGCGTCTGATGATGAAGGCAGCACAGCTGCAACAGATGGCTCTACTCTTCGGACTTCTCCGGCAGACCATGGTGGGAGCGTGGGCTCCGAGAGTGGCGGCAGCGCGGTCGACTCTGTAGCTGGTGAGCACAGTGGTAGGTATCTCTTGCTGTGCCAGCGTCTGTACATCTGTTTTTCTACTGCAATAGGACTTTACCAGAGTGAGAAGGAGTTCCAAACGATGATGCCGTGTATCGTTTTATGGTTACTGCCGAAGTGCCGTACAGACTGAATATTTGCTCACTTTTTGTAGTTTTCTAGAAGTGTGGAATTTGCAGTAGTTTTTACTGGCCTGTAATAACAGTAACCTAGAGCAAGACTGAAAGAATTCACTCACTGCTGAATAAGTTGGGATGAGATAGAATTAATTTCTCTCTTTTTTTGCCTGGAACTGATGCCCAGGTAAAACTAATCACAGAATTTTATAAAAAAAATTATGTCCGTGCCACTGATCCTGTGTATAATACGTGACTCTTGAAATTAATGCTGTGGCAGCAATTTAATTTGGGCCACAAAGATGAGGCTCACAAACAAAATAATGCTGGGGATGTTAAGTAGCATCTGCAGATGTGACTCTCTTCTACCTTTATGAAGGTAGCCAAGGACACCTGCTCCTTAAAACCGTCGTTCCAAAGGGGTAGTTCAGCTGCGTCGGTTGCTCTGAAGCAGGCAAGAGGAGTCTTCAGTTGTGCTGACATTCTCCTTCCCTCTTCCTTTTTTTCTTTTTCAGTGTCTGGCCGCAGTAGTGCTTATGGGGACACAACAGCTGAGGGCCACCCTGCTGGACCAGGCAGCGTCAGCTCGAGCACAGGCGCTATCAGCACTACCACAGGCCAGCAAGAGGGAGACGGTTCCGAAGGGGAAGGGGAGGCAGAGGGAGACGTCCACACCAGCAACAGGCAAGGGGCTTTGTTTTGCTCTTCAAGAGTAGCACATCTGGTCTGCAGCGTCGTTGCTTATAGAGGAGTGGACTATAGGTGCTGAAATCCACGGGATGTGATCTGTGACTCTGATGGATAGTAAAAATCAAAAGCTGGAAACATAGAATAGAGCAAACTACATCACTAGAAAATGCCTCCCTCTGTGTATTCACCATGTGGCACGTTACACGTGCCCGATGCGTGTCCCACAAAACTGCTCCCTGTAAAGGGATGAAAAAAGGTCTGTTAAACAGAGGAATCACTAAAATCTACAGCTTGGGAGCTTGTGAAATTCAGTCTTAGGAAAAAAGCGTGTGCAGGAGCGTGAAGCGCTTTGGGAAAGATCGGCGTTTTTTTGTTCTACAGGAGCAGATGCTCAGTCATTTTTACAGAGTGGTTTGGAACTGATTTGTGGTATCTGTTTGTAGACAGTTGAATTCTGCAAGTAGTCACGGCAGGCAGCGTAGGTCTGAAAGTGAAGAACTCCGTCCGTTGTCAGAGTTGCTCTGCATCTTTGACACCGCTCAATTGTAAAGTCTGCGGGAGTCTACTCCTGTCTGCGCCGCTTTGATGGCCTCAGCGTTTCTTCATGCTCTCTGTTTATGTGGTGAACTGCAGTGCTCTGGTAATCCTGCTGGATCTAAAATTTCTTGTGATGTGTCTGAAATCCTTCATTTCTGACTTCCCAGGCTGCACATGGTCCGGCTGATGTTGCTGGAGAGGCTGCTGCAAAACTTACCTCAGCTGAGGAATGTTGGAGGAGTCCGGGCCATTCCTTACATGCAGGTAACTGAGGAGGGCTCAAGAGTTAAGCCTTAACAAAACAGTTAATCACCGCTACTGCTGCCGGGTTTCTGTTTGCACATGCTTCTCCCTTTCTCTTTCCTGCCCAGTCACAGTGTGTGAGTCCAGCTCTTAAGTGTTTGGTTAGTTGCACAGCATTCCTTACCTGTAGACCTCTGCTAGATGCATACCCTTTCTCAGTGTGCAATTAGTTGGCTGATGAGCCTGGGGGCTAAAATCTTTGAACCCCCATATATTTGGGAGCATCTCTTGGGTTTATACTGAATGTTCCTATCAGGGTGTGATGGCGCAGGCAGAATTTGGAGAAGAACATAAATTAATCCAGGTAAAATCTGCAGGGGTTTTGTGAAAGATAATCTGGATTTATCTTAAAACCATGGAACCTGCCTTCTTTTAATTCTGACTTCTATTCCCAGGTTATTCTGATGCTCACAACAGACCTAGATGGAGACGATGAGAAAGACAAGGGAGCTTTGGATAACCTTCTGTCCCAACTGATTGCAGAACTGTGCATGGACAAAAAGGTAAGCTGTGGTATGAGCACACGCTCTTCAATTTGCTCCTGCCAGACAGGGCTTCTTCCTGTGGAGGAATTAAATGCGTAGGAGTCATAGAAACACATTGCTCTGTGAATGTGTTCAGGCAGTTTGTTCCTCTTCGCTCACTTCACAGAAGGTAGAAAATGCCATGAGTGTAACTCTCACTGTTTCCTGGTTCCGGCATCCACAAGTGAGCATGAAAATTGGTTTCGCTTGAATTAAACTTTTAAAACAGGCATGATCAGTGATGCCTAATTGACATATATACCTTTTCATTTGTGTAATACTGTTCTCTGGCATCCAGGCCGCTGTCTAGCCTTATATTGAGGAATTTGTGCTGCTTTTCTAGTATTACTGCTTGAGCTTAAATTAGAAATGCTTCATGAGGCTCAGTGCACTGAAATTTAGACGCTTAGGACGGTATGCTCAGCTCTGTGAGTAAGCAAGCAAGCTCTGTCCTTGCAGGATGTGTCTAAGAAAAATGAACGCTCTCCTGTGAACGAAGTGCATTTGGTGGTGATGAGGCTGCTCAGTGTGTTCATGTCCAGAACTAAGTCAGGATCCAAGTCTTCCATTTGTGAGGTACATTCTTCAAATTGCTTTTGTCAGGGGGATGATGTGATTGGTGGAGTTTTGTTCATCAAAGGTGGTCTGAAAGCTGCCAACTGAAATAGCTCGTCAAAACCTGAAAAACAGTTAAAAAAGTGCTTCCAAAAAAATTGTGAGGAATCTGTAATGTCACTTGACTCTTCTGGAAAAAGATCTTTGCTGAAACTCAGAATGGAGGAAACGGACACGTAAAAAGAACTGGATTTGTCTGTTTTGTGCGCGGTTTCTGACTGAGCTAAGGGCAGCGCGTTAATGATGTTATTTCAAATGGTCTAGCAGATTTTTTCCCCTGCATCTTACTGGTGCTGAAGGGGTTAAAGAGGATTTGTAATGTGATTATTGGAAAGCAATATGCTGCTGTGTCAACGTAAAAGTCGCTAAGAGGATTCCTTAGATATTTGTTGCTAAAAGGTACAGTAATAAGGCATAAAAAGCAGTATGTGTGGTGGGAAGGAGATTAATAAAAAAGCATAGAGGTTAAAAAATTTAGTCTGAACTGCATCAAATTTTAATGAGCTTATGAGCTGTGGGGTTTGTTTGGATTTACAGGGCTGCTTTAATAGTTTTATTTACAGTAGCTTTTTCTCCAGCCTTTGTTATTCACTTGAGCTTCCCACAGAAATCAAAGCTCGTAGTCTTGCAGAATGCAGGTGGACCAATACCTGGGTGGAGCAGAGCCTCTGAGCGGCATTTGCAGCAGGGACTCTTTCTCTACCAGGATTCACTCCCAGCTGGCCAAATCGCAGATAAACAAATAGAAATCCCAACTTTAAAAAAAAATAAAGAGAGGAAAAAAAAAAAGCCCTAGTCGTCTAATCCATAGCAGAGTGGCCTCTGGCACATGTGTCGAGGGGAGATTAGACTTAAGAGGAGATTTTATTTGTTTTCCTTTACTAAGCGCTTGTTCAAAAGAGTCTCTGTAAATATTTGAGTTGCTTTTCATAAATGCAAAAAACCAAAAACCCCAACCTCAGACAAACCCCAAACTTAGAAGCTGCCTGTAAAGTTTCATGAAAACCTGCTCTCTTATCCATACTGTCAGCAGCTGCTGTCTGATCCCCACCACTTCCCCCGCTCTTCTGACACGGTGATGCTCAGGTGCTCCAGTAATCCATCTCCTCTTTGTTTCAGTCTTCCTCCCTCATCTCTAGTGCCACTGCTGCGGCGTTGTTGAGCTCTGGTGCTGTTGACTACTGTCTGCATGTGCTGAAGTCTTTGCTGGAGTACTGGAAAAGCCAGCAGAACGACGAGGAGCCTGTAGCCACCAGCCAGCTCCTAAAACCTCACACTACTTCTTCTCCACCTGACATGAGCCCTTTTTTCCTCCGCCAGTATGTGAAGGTGAGTCCTGCCCTATGCATTACAGCACCTGCATTAAAAGGCTGCTGCACAGGAGCAAATAAAAGCATCTTTGCCGAACTGGTTTTCCCTTAGTAGCGCAATTAAAATTCATTCCTTTAGCGCATAGCTACATCTGGGATTGCTCCGAGTGCCCTGACCGAGCAGCCCAGCTTGCTGTACCCATCGATGCCCTCCTAAACCAAGCGGTTCTGTGGGGCTGCTGTCGCTGTTTTCTGGTTGAAGTGTTAATCTTCCTGAAGGGAAGCTGCTCCATTGCGTGACTCCTTTTGCTTGGCAGGCAGAATTTCTGAACCATCGCTACTTACTGTGGCAAGGAAGCCTAGCGGTTGGTGGGGATTTCCACACTCTGAAATCCCAGACTCGTTCAACCACCGTGGTGTTTTTATGCTAGGATTCTGCTGGGGGGCTTTGCAATGTGTACAGGTGTAGTGAAAAAAGCCTAGTTAAGTGTGACAATGTCTCCTAAGCTGAAAGCTCATATATTAAAATGCCTTATTAGCACAGATTAGCTTACTGCATCCTAATAGTTGCTGCCTAGTTAAAGTTCTCATGGCTTGTTTTTATTTATCAACTGGGAGCTTTTCTGCTGGCTGCAAAGGTGCAGAAAAGCTTCGTTTTTAGAAAATCAATAAATGCACCCTGTAGCTTGTCATGACATTGCACGGGGAGTGCTGAGTGCCAGAGCCTGATCGATTGCACTTGCTTTCAGGGTCACGCTGCAGATGTTTTTGAGGCCTACACCCAGCTCCTGACGGAGATGGTGCTGCGGCTGCCCTATCAGATCAAGAAGATCGCAGACACAAACTCGCGCATCCCACCTCCCATCTTTGATCACTCCTGGTTCTACTTTTTGTCTGAGGTAAGTGAGAACGCGGTACACTTCCAGATTTTAACACCAAAACCCAACCCACTACTGTTACTGTTCATGGGAGAGATGAGCCTTTGCAGCACTGATCTCAGATCCATCTCTGATTTTTAATCCCCTTGAAAGACAGTGAATTGTTGGCTTTGTTTTATTCCTCTTAAACAGGAATCTATGGGAAAGCATACATGAAAAATAAAATTGTTGTTATTTCCTGTACCTCAAATGTTTGCTGCCAGAAAACTGGAACAGAAAACCTTCTCTGAGGTGGTACAGTGTAACATTGTCCTTGGCTGTTAGTACTTAACTTCGTCCTTAAAAAAGAAATCATGAAGTTATTTGGAGTATATGTTTTCAGTTCCTTTTGTTGTACAGTTTATAACTTGCGATAGCGAGTTATCTTGCATTTGCACAAGTATGGGGTAGGATTTCTTAATTAGGCTTGACTAGCTTTTGATTTGAGGTCATAGATGACAAAAGAATGGTTTTCCAGAAGCTGTTTAGGAGTTGCACAGCTGCAGATGCTGCAGGTGTTTGTTCTGCCTGTGACCAACTTTTACGGGTGACTTTACAGTGCCTTAAGCCTGACAGATTCATGAATGCATCTCCTGTACCTTTTCTTCTTGTAAGAAAACACATCATATTTTTGTTGGCGCCGGTTGCCTGCTGGTGAGTTCGCAGTGCTGATGTTGTAGGCTTTTCTTTGTCTAGTACCTGATGATCCAGCAGACGCCGTTCGTGCGCCGCCAAGTCCGCAAGCTTTTGCTCTTTATCTGTGGATCAAAGGATAAATACCGCCAGCTCAGAGACCTCCACACCTTGGACTCTCACGTTCGTGGAATCAAAAAGCTACTAGAAGAACAAGGCATTTTCCTTCGTGCCAGTGTGGTCACAGCAAGTTCAGGCTCTGCCCTGCAGTACGATACGTTGATCAGCTTGGTAAGGAGAAGTGTGCTGCTGTGCTAGGGAAAAAGTGTGTGTCGCACTTCCATGAGGTATCAGTAATAGAGATGCTGACATGGCGTTTAATCCTGTCCCGTTGTGCCTTTCAGATGGAACATTTAAAGGCTTGTGCGGAGATCGCCACGCAGAGAACAGTGAACTGGCAGAAATTCTGCATTAAAGATGACTGTGAGTTCTTTCTCTGAGAGCGTTTGAGGGAGCAGAGGGAATGCATTAAGTGTCGTGGTTTCAGTCAAGACTTCTCAGATGGGGAAGCTCAGCAGAGAAAAAGAGGACACAGCTCAGAGTTTTGAGTAGGACTGAACCGTTTCCAGTACTGATTATCACACTGCTCTAATTGCGTCTGTTCCTTAGCTGAAGAACACAATATGGTGTAATGGATCACTTGCAAGAACAGCAATAGGAGATCTGTGTTCTCTTGCTTGCACTGCCATTGTTCCAGTGTGTCATTTGGGATGAAACACGTCACCTCGGTGTAACTAGATGTTATGCTTCTAGAGTGTAGGGACAGGAAGGTTCTGCAAGGTTGTGGGATGATCCTTGTCGTGATCAAAGGAGTTTTTGTTTTGGGCTGGGGTTTTTTTGCTTGGGTTTTGTTTTTTTTTTAATTCCGACTTCAAAGATTTTCTTCTTCTCTCTGCAGCGGTTCTCTATTTCCTCCTTCAAGTCAGCTTCCTGGTAGACGAAGGAGTATCACCAGTTCTCCTGCAGCTGCTGTCTTGTGCTCTGTGTGGCAGTAAAGTGCTGTCTGTGGCTTCGTCCTCTGGATCATCAAGCACCTCTTCCACTTCTGCTCCTGCAGCTTCAGGCTCTGGGCAGCCAGCGACACAGGGCAAATCCTCCACTAAAAAGAGCAAGAAAGAAGAAAAGGAGAAGGAGCGAGAGGGTGAGCTGGAGCTGTGCCCTGTTCTGTGGTGTTTCTAGGGTTGAAGTTTGCTCCTCTCAGCCTTTCTTATTTTTATGTAGAGAGAGATGCTTCCTTTTCGTAGTGATAAATGCCACTGTTGTGAAAGGCTCGTGGATCGTGGCAAGGGCGCTTGCAGACTACAGCAACAGTTAGGAGAGAAGAGCAGTTGTACTATAAGTAGATTGGAGCGGGTCAAAGCTGAAGCACAGTATGCCTTAAAAGTTGGAGCTGAAATCAGATGCTGGGTATATCCCAAACCCACTGTGAGCGTTTATTGACTTGATGAAGTTATCTAATGGAAATTGCACATTTCAGTGACAAAGTAGCTTCTACCTAACTTGCCTGTTCTGGGTTGTGGGAGGTTGAAATGCTCATGGGGATTAAAATAAATACTGGTGATGCACACCCAGTTAGCTCTGCTCTTCAGTGATTGTGTTCAGACTTGTTTCCTGGGTCTGACATGTTAAGCTATGTTGGAGCCAGGACTACTGCTTAATGGATATCCAAAGTCCTGGGAAAGTAATTAAGCTTTCCTATAGAAGTCATGGGCATAAATTCTCTCTTGGCTTTTCTTCAAGGAACCATTTTGGCTTTCTCTGTCGGACAGTTCTCTGGGAGTCTTTTCACTGCCCCATCATTATCCTTTTTATCAGGATGTGTAAGACATTTCTCAAGTCCTTACTGGCAAGTTTTCCAGCAGTTTTCTTCTGTGTTAGTCAGGAGTACTAGGTTATATTTTTGGAAAAAGAAAGGAACATTGAACTGGTTTGTTGCCTGAAACACAGTAATTTGTCCCAATTGTCCTCGCTCTGTGATCTATAAAATAGGAAACTGGCCTGCCATCTGCTTTCTTAAGTCTGTCTTTCTTCTGCCACCCGGTGTCCCCTAGGCGAGAGCTCGGGCAGTCAGGAAGATCAGCTGTGTACGGCTCTGGTGAACCAGCTGAACAAGTTTGCTGATAAGGAGACCCTCATTCAGTTCCTTCGTTGCTTCTTGCTGGAGTCCAACTCGTCCTCCGTGAGATGGCAGGCCCACTGCCTCGCGCTCCACATCTACAGGTGAGCTGGGAGGAGGGAGCCTCTGGCCTGGCTCTTCTTAGCCAGTCTCAGCCCAGTTATGAAGAGCTCTGTCCTGGTGGAAGCGTTACTGTTTGAGCCTCTGTCCTGAAGGATGCTGAGGCTTGCAGGTGGTTGCATCCATTTGAATTGCTCATGCAATTTTGCAGTTATTTGGGCTGGAGGTAGTAGTTGTGACTTGTTACTGATCATCAACCTGAGTTATCATCTGCAAGAAACGTTTTATTTCTGTCTGCAGAATCCGGCTCCTGACATCTGTGGGAGTAGGGACTTGCGGGAGGGTATATTTCTGTGGCAGATACACACTGATACAGTTTAAAAGGTGGGAGCTGGGGAAAGCCACACTTCAGGGTGCTGAGCTCCTTCAGGACTTTACTCAGTTGTTGCAAGACAGCTGCTTTCATTGCAGAGAGTGCAGGAAAACTGCTGGTGGCAAGAAGAGATGAGATTTAACTCTGTGGACTCTGGTGTATAGGCCAGTTTAGTTTCCAAGTTGGGTGAACTGTAGCATGCATTTTCCTTTTGAATAAGGTTGTGTGCTCTGTGGTCTGTAGGTATCTTCACAAGCCCAACTCATGTGCAATCCATTTAACAGGAATTCTAACAAGTCTCAGCAAGAGTTGCTGTTGGATCTCATGTGGTCAATCTGGCCGGAACTCCCAGCCTATGGAAGAAAGGCTGCCCAGTTTGTAGATCTCCTAGGATATTTCTCTCTGAAAACACAGCAGACTGAGAAAAAGGTACGGTGAAAGGGAAGAACAGCATCCCAGGTCCTGCTGCTTCCTGTGAATTGTGTTAGTGCTCATTTATGATACAGCCGGGACAGATTTTCTGTCAAAAGAGCTTCTGGTGGAAATTATTTTTTTTGTTCCCAAAATTTGAATGTTAAAAAAGCAGGGTCCTTAAAAAAAATTGAGGAATGTGGACTTCTTTGTTTTATTACTTTGAGGGGGTTTGTTGGGTTTGGGTTGTTTTACTTAGAAGAAAATTTCTTTCCCACAGGAAGCCTTTGTGGGAGAATACATTTTTCTGCTAGCTGTAATTTTTAGATTTTTGATGCTTCAGCTCCTAGGAATCTTTTGTAACCACGACTTTCAAACAGAGGAAGTGGTAGGATTTCTTAGGGGACCAGTGAGCTTGAGAACAAGTAATTTAGACGCACTGATACTTGCATGTGTATGTTTAAAGAGCTGGGAATGCCTTACGATTCTTGGCAGGCATTTGCAGTGATTGGCTGGCAAATAGCATTGTTGTGGTGAAGGTCTAATTTTAGGATCTATTTCATTCCTGGGTAATGATTTAACCACATAAACTCCTGTGAGGTACAGTGTGTGCATCTTCTGAGGGACCTGGAATGCCACAAGACGGGATAGCTTTATGTCTCTGGAGCAATAAAAAAAATAACGTTGAGAAGGAAATATTTTCCTAATTGTATTTCAGTTGAAGGAATATTCCCAAAAGGCTGTGGAGATCCTCCGCACTCAAAACCACATTCTTACCAACCACCCGAACTCCAACATTTACAAGTGAGTTGCTTCTGACTTTGATCCATTTCGCTAAAGGAGCTTTTAGCAGACGAGCTGCCATCCCCAGGGGAATACACAGTTCTTCTAATAAAATCGTGGGGGAGGACGGACCCCTGCTGAGATTGCGTGCTTGCTGCAGCTGGCCTTGGCACAATGGCAGATTCCTTTCTGCCGTCAGAAAAACGTGACATTCCGTGCGCTATCAGCAGTAGTTTGGTTTTTGCTTTTTTGCTTTCACTTTCGGTAAATGTTACTAAATATTAGGAACGATTGGAGAATATCGACTTGCAGAATTAAGTGTTTTGTCCTTAGTTCATACCTTGGCAGTTAATAATTATACTAAAACGCTGCTTAGTGAAAAACAAGTCGTTTTCAACGTGCTTTACATTGTAATGCTTCTGTTGCTAAATCTGGCACTGGGGACTACAGGTAAACTAAAGCTATTCTGATTGAATGGATTGTGTTTAAAATACAGTGGATGCCAAATTACCTATGTCAGTGTTCTTCCCCTTATTCCAGCACGCTGTCTGGGCTGGTGGAATTTGATGGCTATTACCTGGAGAGTGATCCTTGCCTTGTCTGCAACAATCCAGAGGTGCCCTTCTGTGTAAGTAACTGCTGTTCTTAAACCCTTCCCTTTTATTGGAATCCCAGCCATTTACAGCAGCGTAATTTGCTGTCTTTACGAGTTTTTTGGGATGTATAGGCAGTGTGTCCTTGTTTTTGTCCTCTCAGTACATCAAGCTTTCCTCCATCAAAGTGGACACACGGTACACTACCACCCAACAAGTGGTGAAGCTAATTGGCAGCCACACCATCAGCAAAGTGACAGTGAAGATAGGAGACCTGAAACGAACCAAAATGGTCCGAACCATCAACCTCTATTACAACAACAGGACAGTGCAGGCCATAGTGGAGCTGAAAAACAAGTACGTTCGTCCATTTTGTGTGCAAGTCTCTGAATTCGACGTTCTGATTTCTGTCGAGGTGCCTTGCTTCTTGTTTTAGCTAACATTCATTCTTAGACTATTACGCAACACTATCAGCCCACATTGGGTGGGATTGTTCTGAAACTCCTACAATAAATTGTTGAAGAAAAGATCCAAATTTCACCTAGAGCTTGAAATACGGCTGTAAAATTTGTGCATGCAGACTTTGTACAGGCTCAGTTTTAAACACCTAACTTAATTGTGTGGAAACCAGTATTAATACCAAGAGCACCTCCTGGAGAGTCCGACTTGCAAAGGGATTTGGATGTTGCAGCACGTCCAGAAGTGCAGAAACGTTAACATTACTTGTTTGAAGCCATATGGTAGAATTAAAATTAAAAGCTGGATGGCCTAACGCTCGACTGCTGCTTTACCCACAGAAAATGGCTCCTTTTCAATACGTTGCTCAGTCTGGAGCCGGTTCTGCTTATGTGCTTTCCCTTCTTACTTCTTGAGATGTTCTCACCAGAATCAGATCTCTTTGGCTTAGGGATTAATCTGTGCCTGCCACTTATTGCTTATTTGAAGTCTTAATCCTCTGTGACATCACAAGTGGCTGCTGTGGAGAGGATTATGATGTCACAAAGAGAGGATTCTGACTTCAGGTTGAGAATAAGCAGTGGGAGCAGATGAGATCTTTAGAAATAAATATCCTGTTTTCATGCAAATGTCCTTACTAATAAAAAAATGGAGGTGAAAATCCCTAGAAAATGTCTGTAGAATTAAAGTTTTTCCATGAGGCATCAACAGCTCTTTAATCCTAAACAGTCTCTCTCTATGAAGAGGATAAAGGCTTAAAATGTATTTCTGGCTACATATCATGTCAATACAGAAGCTAAGGAAACGAATCCTAGAACTGCTCTCCATTCATCCCGTTTAAAGTAGATTTGGAGCTGAGACGGTTGCGTTTGGCTTCTCTTTGTACGTGGGCAGGCAGGGTACTTCCCTACTGAAAAACCATGCCGCTTCCTTTCCTTTTCCCAGGCCGGCTCGTTGGCACAAAGCTAAAAAAGTCCAGCTGACCCCGGGCCAGACAGAGGTGAAGATTGATTTGCCGCTGCCCATTGTGGCTTCCAACCTGATGATCGAATTTGCGGATTTCTATGAGAATTACCAAGCTTCCACGGAGACCCTGCAGTGCCCCCGCTGCAGCGCATCTGTCCC
The DNA here is from genome assembly GCA_013398295.1 of Chionis minor. Classification (NCBI taxonomy): domain Eukaryota; kingdom Metazoa; phylum Chordata; class Aves; order Charadriiformes; family Chionidae; genus Chionis; species Chionis minor. The sequence goes on along the minus strand of VZSF01009100.1, from coordinate 82,789 downwards.
AGCCAATCCCGGGGTGTGTGGGAACTGTGGCGAAAACGTGTACCAGTGCCACAAGTGCAGGTACGTCATCCTCCTTCCTTCCCACAGAGCCAGCGCCAGGGCTTTATGGAGCCCTTGTGCCGTTGCCCAAGTTGGATGTTCAACAAAATACCCAGCTATTTAAGTACATGATTCTGGTTAATACAACCGCACAATCAAATTAGTCGAGAAGTATAAAACAGGCTTACAGGGATTTAATGTTAATGCAGGCTAACAAAGAAAACCTGATACGACAATACTGAAAGAACGCAGAAGTTTTAGATCAAGCCCTCAGAAGTTTAAAAAGGAAAATTCCCAGGAGGAGGTTATTTTTGGCCTGCCTGTTCAAGGGCATGAGGCTGGAGTTCAATTATAGGATTGCAGGGGGGTTTCCCCACAGGATCCCTGACTTAGTGTGCTGGACGGACAGTGCTCGCTTGTCTATTCAGAGCTTTTGTTGTACTCTCCTCATTCAGAGCAGGGCTCAGGGCATAATTTACTGTGCGCTATTCAGGCTTTCACTGTGGTATTATAAATCCTTCTCTCTTGTGAGTTTTGTCTCCTTATCTGATATCTCTTCTCCCCATATTGTTGTCCCATATTCCTCTCTAATCCTCGGGGCATTCAAGGTGTTTAGCAGATTCTTTCCGTAGATCAGGTGATTACTGGTGTATTGAAAGGTTTCCACATCCCTTCTTGAATTATGGGAGCTGTAAATCAGTTCGTGTCATGCTACTCTAGTCTGCAGCGGGGTAATAAGTATGCTGTAGCTAGTCCCACTGCAACTGGGTAAAGACTGAAAGCTATTGAAAGCTTAGACCTCGCAAAACAAAACCGTTTCCTTTTATCTGTGTTCTCGTAAAGGGCACAGTGCCCTAGTCTGATGTTCTGCTGGGAATTACTGTAGTTAGAGTAGAATTGTTAGTAACAAATTTACATCTGTTTCTGCTTTTTCCGGCCAGAATGTGGCACCACTTCTGTACGAGCTTTTTTGTCGCCTGATTTGTAGGTTTTGGTTCTCCTGTATTTCACTTGTGGCTTCCTTCCCCAGGGCAGCTGGGTAGGTTAGACATTTTAAGGGCCGTAGTTCTGTTTTACCTACTCAGTCGATTCACAGCTCGCTTCATTGCCTCGGTTACCTTGATAAAGCTCAGCTGCATTCTTTGACCTTTCTGGCTTGTCTTTCAGATCCATTAATTACGATGAGAAAGATCCTTTCCTGTGCAACGCCTGTGGGTTCTGTAAATACGCTCGCTTTGACTTCATGCTGTACGCCAAGCCTTGCTGTGCAGTGGATCCCATAGAAAATGAAGAGGATCGAAAGAAGGTGAGACTAATAGCAGATTCGTTAATGAAATGCTGTATCTCTTGGCCAGGTCAGCAGTGTGGGGACATTGGAGGTCCATTCCTCTTGGGAACAACAGGAAAAGCAGTGCTCCTTCACGGCTTCTCATTGACTAACGCATTCTTTATTTGCTGTCTTGCTCCCCCAAATAAGTGATTTTTCAAAAGACAGAATTCAGTGCTTTACTTCCAAGCTAGCTATCTGGCACTGCATCTCTTTGCTTTGCTGTACGAGGGAGTGAATTTGGGGCGTACTGTACGTGTTACCATCCCATCTGAGGAGCCCTGCCGAGCCTTGACTGAAGGACCCGGTGCAGTATGTGGCCTTTCCCAAAGGATAAGTGTGCTGAGCACGGTGTCTGCAGAGTGGTACTCATGGCAGAAGCAGGGTGCAGGATCGCTTTTTTCCCTCCTCCAGAAAAAGGAAAAAGAGACAGAAGACTTGGAAGTTGGTGGTGGTAGAATTAAAAATGATGTCTGAACATGAAATAAGAGTTTCCTGTCCTTTTTTACTCTTAGGCAGTAACAAATATCAACACTCTCCTGGACAAGGCTGACAGAGTGTATCACCAGCTAATGGGACACCGACCACAGCTGGAAAACCTGCTGTGTAAAGTGAATGAGGCAGCTCCTGAAAAGCCCCAGGTAACAAGGGATGGAGGGATCTTGCGTGGGACTCGAGGCTGGTGAGACACTGGCCTTTGTACTGCCAAGAACAACTCAAGGTCCTCAGATACCGTTCTGCAGCAGTTATTTTTGTGTGTAGCCTCCATATATGATGCCTTTTTATTTTCCCCTCTGTTCCAGGATGAATCTGGTAGTAGTGGAGGGATAAGTTCTACCTCCGCTAGTGTGAATAGATACATACTGCAGTTAGCCCAGGAGTATTGTGGTGACTGCAAGAACTCTTTTGACGAACTTTCCAAAATCATCCAGGTACGATGTGCTTTGATTTGAATTAGGGTCATGTGTTTTCTTGTGTCACCAGATATAGCACATGTTAGAAAGAGAAAGTAAGATGTTGCCATTCTGCCTGTAATGATTGTTAACTGTTAACAATGTGTGATGAGGTGCGTATTTTCTGAGAAATAACAAAATAATCCTTTCTGAAAGTTATGGTTACCATTAGTAGTAGGGATTTGTCACATCTGTGATACGTTGCATGTAACGTAGACAACAAGCCTCTAAACGGGGCAGATAACTGAGAGTTAGGCTGATATTTCTAATGGAGTTGTCAGAAATATGGTTTGCCATCCAAGGATTTCAGGTTTTGAGAGACTCGGTTAAAAACATTTCTTCACAAAATAACTTGTAAAATAACTTGTGAGTGGGATTAGCGCATGTGAGTGCCTCCCAGTTTCCCAACTTTCATTTCTCTTTTTCTGTGTTTCCAGAAAGTGTTTGCCTCTCGAAAGGAACTCCTGGAATATGATCTCCAACAGAGAGAGGCAGCAACAAAGTCCTCGCGAACCACTGTCCAGCCCACGTTTACTGCCAGCCAGTATCGTGCCTTGTCTGTTTTAGGCTGTGGCCACACATCGTCAACTAAATGCTATGGCTGTGCCTCAGCCGTCACTGAACACTGCATAACGCTGCTCCGGGCTTTGGCCACCAACTCTGCCATCAGGCACATCCTGGTGTCCCAGGGCCTGATCCGAGAGCTCTTTGACTACAACTTGCGCCGGGGCGCAGCCACGATGCGGGAGGAGGTCCGTCAGCTCATGTGCCTTCTGACCAGGTTAGAGCTGATTCAGTGTTTGCAGTGCTCTGACTCCCAGCGAGCTCGGGAAAGCCGCACGCTTGTAAACGCGCGATCAGAAGGGAGTAGCTTTATAGGGTAGATCTCTTACATCAGCAAACTGTAGACTCTAACTGCTTGTACGTTTGTTATCAACTAAGCTGAAATCCCAGGAGCTTTTGGTACTTATTACGAGCACAGTCTAACAGCGTTCTCTTTTTGCTTCTGGAATTAGGGACAATCCAGAGGCCACACAGCAAATGAATGACTTAATCATTGGGAAGGTTTCTGCAGCTCTGAAGGGACACTGGGCAAATCCAGACTTGGTGAGAGACTCCGCTGTTTTCCTAATTCTTTTTTCTCCCTCTCTGTGACTGCTGGTGTATTCTAATCATTGAGTCTATTACCATGGTCTGTTTGTAATACGGAAAGTGTCTGTGTCTTGATAGGAATTAAGATGAACATTAGAGTAAAGCACAAAATGATGCAATTAGTATACGCCTAAGTTTCCTTGGGCAGTTCTGTCTGTCTTGGCTGTTGCCTGCAGCTCCCAAATAGGCTGGCAGTCATCCCAAATGGGCACGGGATTAAATTTCCTTAGATTGATGTGTTTTGAACCTGTTTTTTTACATATGAGAAGGCAAAAAGGACTCCTGCATCACCAAGACTTGTTAAGCCTTTGAACGTGTGTCTGTGTTACAGGCTAGCAGCCTCCAGTATGAAATGTTGCTGCTAACAGATTCCATCTCGAAGGAAGACAGTTGCTGGGAGCTCCGACTACGTTGTGGTGAGCTCAGACGACTGGTGTGAAAGCTTTATTTTAAAATGCTATGGCCAGGCCCGTGCGCTATAGTAAGATTTTTAAGGAAAGGAACCGATACTGACTCAGCTTCCCATTAGGCATAAAAGCGGAGTTAGCACCAGGCAGCTTTTGTTTTGGGGTAGTGCATTTCTTGCAACAGGAGTGCTGAGAAATACAAAGATGGAGATGTAAAGGAAAGGATGGCAGGACTTTCTTGCTGTAATAAAAAATAATTGTCTTCCATCCATGGCTGCATGAAAATGTGATAGTTTTGCTGGAAGATAGGTGATCTTACCTGGCTCGAAACACTTCTAACGTGCTGTCTAGAGCTGTGGATCTACAGCTCTAGATCTTACTAGCTGCAGATCTGACAGTGGAATGAAATTTTATGTCTGTCTTTCAGCTCTCAGCCTGTTTCTGATGGCAGTGAACATTAAGACTCCAGTGGTTGTTGAAAACATCACCCTCATGTGCCTGCGCATTCTTCAAAAGCTGATCAAGCCACCTGCTCCAACCAGCAAGAAAAACAAGGTACTGCCGTAGACATTGAGCAAAGCATCTGAAAATTTGCTGATTAAAGTCTGGCACACTGATCTACGTGATTAATAACTTTGTGAGGAAGCCAGGGCTTGCTTTTCCTGGTCACGGTTACTAGGGAAGCACAAGTCCTGTGCCTCTTGTCTTTGCAGACTGCAAATTACAGGTAATTGCTTTCCATTTTTTACTATTCTTTGGTGGCTTTGACCGCTGCTATTCAAAACTGGCTTTGTTTTTTTCCGCTCAGATTTGAGGCATGGGGAAGGAGCTGCTTGAAAGATACGGCTTGGTTATTTTGGGCAGACTTTTGGTGCTTTCAGCAGCTTTGTAGAATCAAGTGCCGAAACACGGTAGAATCGAGTACTTTTGACTCAATTTTTAAATACAAAGCTACAGTTCTGATAAAAATCATATTGATTGGCTCCTCCTTGATTGCCATTTAGGATAACGCTTGCAAGGGAGAAGGTATGTCTCTTAGCTGATGTAGCTATCTGGTAATCACAGGTGGGTGACAAAAACGGGTTTGCTGGTATTTCAGTAGTAGATTCACCTACAGGAGTTATTCTTAAGGTAACAGGCTGTGGTTGTCTGAGGAATCATAGAGCTTTTTTGTTTATTAGGATGTGCCTGTGGATGCTCTCACCACTGTGAAGCCTTACAGCAATGAAATACATGCACAAGCTCAGCTGTGGCTTAAGAGGGACCCCAAAGCATCCTACGAAGCTTGGAAGAAGTGCCTCCCTGCCAGAGGTAGGCCTGTGCTTTTAACTCTGTGTAGTTTTGTGAAGGAACCTGTCTGTCCCTCCAGGTTTAATAAGGAATGTACTTCTGTGGAGTTGTGTTGGCTTCTGTCCCGTGACATCTGATACCGTCTTCATGCTTAGTTGTGTAGTCCCTAGAGATTGTAGCACTGACTTTTCCAGGCTGTGTTGCACAAACCCTGAGTAGAAAATGCGCTGTTTCTAAAGATAATCAAAGAAATGTAAAAAATGAAACTTGTTGCTCATTTAAAATGATACAAGCCAGCTGAAAAGCTGCTTCAATTCCCCAAGAGGCTGTGGGATTTGCATCTGGCTTGGAAGTGAGCGTAGCTCCACGCAGGAGTGAAAACGGCAGCAGAATGAAATGAGAAGCTACTCAGCTTCTCAACTGGAGTTTGCAGAGTTCCAAACAAAAATAATTTTCCAGACAAAAATAATATAATGGCAGTTTGTCATTAATAGCTGCTGATGGTTCTCTTGAGCTGTGTTCGATATTGCAGGTGTAGATGCCAATGGGAAACCTCCCAGCAAAGCTGAGCTTCACCAGCTCTACTTGTCGGAAAAATATGTCTGGAAATGGAAACAGTTCATGAGTCGCCGCGGGAAGAGAACTTGCCCCCTGGATCTTAAGCTGGGACACAACAATTGGCTGCGACAGGTAAATGTGGGTAAAAACTCCAATGGGATGCACTGGGCAGAGTTAACAGCCAGAGATTATTGGTAGTTTGCTGCATTTTATGCGCTTTGCAGATGGTATGAGCAGTGATGTTTGGGGGACACTGTAACTGACTGCATCTAATTCTAAATCAGGTTTGCAGCTTTGTAGCCTTAAAAATACTACATCTAAATATTTATCCAGTAGTCTGCATGTTCTTAAACTCCGAACCTTTAATTGCCACAGTGCTCCTACCTGTCTACTTAGCTGCGTTTTGACTACTGAATTTTCAGAGGTCTTGGGCAAAAGTTTTTCTTCTTGCGTATGTGGCTCAGTACGTTGCCTACACAGCGCATTGTTTAAACATTTGAGTGGCAAGCAAAGTAGCCGTTCTCACAGAATCGAGTGTTCAGAAGAGCAAGAGAACGCTGCCACGAGGTCACCAAACTGTCCTAACGTAGGCTGTGCCTTTTTGTGAGATATCAGCAGTTTATCTGTGCACATCAAATGATACCGTCCTGTCATGCTCTTCCCTTAGGTGCTGTTCACTCCTGCCACTCAAGCCGCAAGGCAGGCTGCCTGTACCATCGTGGAAGCTCTGGCCACCATCCCCAGCCGCAAACAGCAGGTCCTTGATCTCCTGACAAGGTATTTCTGCCTTGCCGCACTTGACAGCTCCGGGATTATTTTTCTTTAATTCCCGTGAGAACCTCTCCCTTCTCCCAACTTTTCTCACACCTCTGCCTTGTATACCTCTGGTTCGCTGGTCTTTTTTGGCTGGATTCTAAAACTTAAATCAGCTGGGATCATATAGTAATTAGGGTGGCCTTTTTTTGCTGCCTGGCAGTAAGCTATTGCAGTTCCCTGCTTTATCCAGAGGTAAGCAGGTGGCGTTCAGCTGTGTGCACAACATTTCCCCTGCCTCTTAGACAGCAAAATAATAGGATGAACCCTCTTCCAACTCCTGTGATTTAACTTACCCCAGTCGATGCTAGTAGCACAGCTGGGGAATGCCTTTTTGGGACAGAACATCACTTTAGCCATTGAGCAATGAGTATCAGTCATGCTGTTAGCTAGGAGAACAGCAGGGAGGATAGAGTTCTGGAGGCTTTTTCTTTCTTTCCGTGGTGTCCTTAAGCTGTGAATACCTCTTGTCACTGTGAAGTGGTGATCAGCTTGTGTTTCTCTTTACTAGCTACCTGGATGAGCTGAGCATTGCTGGCGAGTGTGCTGCCGAGTACCTGGCACTGTATCAGAAACTCATCAAACCAGCCCACTGGAAGATCTACCTGGCAGCCAGAGGGGTTCTGCCCTACATCGGCAGCCTCATCACTAAGGTATATGGAGGAACTAGGTAACAACAGAAAGCTGGTCCCTCACCTGTCAGTTTGGCTTTTTTTTTGCTTTCAAATCTTCATCTCTTTGTTTGGTGCCCTGTTGCTGACCCTTGGCAGGTTTATGAAGTTCACAATTCCGCGCTGTCACCTCTGAACAGAAAGAGCTACAGTGGTTTTAGCCCCAGCTGTAACATTCCTCAGCGCAAACCAGCTGGTGCACGTTAATTAACTGCTCCGGGGGCAGCTATGCTGAGGGGTATAAATATTGCTGCTCTGACGTGGCACCAGGTCCAAGTTGGAAGCTGTCTTAGCTGCCAGACTGGACTCCGAAAGCCCTCAATGACAAGGGAGGATTAGGTGTGCTATCATTCCTTGAGTGTGAATTACAGCCTCTTGGAGGAGCACCATGTTTAAGTTGCCCTTTTCAGAGTGTTGGGTCTTAGGAGTTTGCTGTGGGGATCCCTTGCGCACTCTAGAGAGGCAGATGACACTGTCTGTGTTGGTGGGGGCCGGGAGTCCATCACGGAGGGCCACCGGAGCAGAGCAGGGGTAATAAGCAGGTGTAGGGAGAAAATGAGGAGGATGTTTGGGGTGGATTTTCTCTCCTCTCCCCCTTCCCTCCCTGTTGCTGCGTTGCAGTTCTTGTTTCTGTGTGGCTGGCTCTGTTTCTGTGCTGTGTTCCTTTGTACCCCGTGTTAGACACTCGCCACCTAGCCATTATTAGCATTGCAGTTTCTTGTCCTAATGGGCTTGTTAATTATTTTCAGGAAATAGCTCGTTTACTTGCCTTGGAAGAAGCCACGCTCAGCACTGATTTGCAGCAGGGGTATGCGTTGAAGAGCCTCACAGGTATTTGGTGGCATCAACACAAGTCCTGTAGTAGGATTAGAGATGGGGTGGTCGTTGTTCTGTAACAGCATCTAGCAGAATTTCAGAGAGATATGATTCAGTGTTTTGCAATTGTCAGCATTGAATTTTTGACATCAATTTAACACTTAATTGCTTAATAGATTTTTCCATAGTTTTTTGTGGTCAGTTTAAGTTTTTAGTTACTTGAACGAGGGTAATGCATTATAAACAAACTTTGTCATATCACTTTTCTCCTTCATTTCTTAAATACATTTATTGTACACTATAAATCCCAGGGCCATTTGCTGATTTATTCCTACCTGTTGTTTCCTACCTGCTTATTCTATGGTAGCTTTTCTTTTTTGAATCCTCTAGAGTGTACTTTCTTACAAAAACTTGTTGGAAATACATTAACTAGATCATTCTTTTTCGTACCCTCTTCTGTGTTCTTCCAAAATTAATGGCATAATTCATAAAGCCTGCCTTCTTGCGAGAAAAAGCATGTTGATAAACATGTCATGGGAAAGAATCCAAGCGTTCACTGATTCTGAACTTCATTACAGGCATGACCAATTTGGTGATGTAAAGGATAACAAAGTCACACACCGCACTTGCTCTCGCATCATCAGAGCAAGCTTAAGTATTAGAAGGGGAGCAGTTATCTCCTTTTGAAATATCTTGTCACAGAAAAATGTCAAAAAGTGCAGAATTTTCTACTGAGTGCTTAGAAAGCTCCTTATACCCTTTCCTCATTCCCTCCCCATGGTCCCTTATGGTGGAACTTACGAGGCAGCTCTCCCAGCCCAGGGTTTTGCCTCCAACCATTCAGTTCATGGAAGTGAGCTTTAAACCACAGACTGACAATGGGAGTTGTAACAAGCCGTTTGATTGTGCTGCTTTTATGATATTGTGCCCTATTTGCTGGCCATGTGAAATTTAGAGCTAACAAATCAAACTCCCACTGCCTGACTATCTCGTTGCTTTATAGGTCTTCTCTCTTCCTTTGTGGAGGTGGAGTCCATCAAAAGGCACTTCAAGAGCCGCCTGGTGGGTACAGTCCTGAATGGTTACCTGTGTTTGAGGAAGTTAGTGGTACAGAGAACAAAGCTGATCGATGAAACCCAGGACATGCTGCTGGAGATGCTGGAAGATATGACAACAGGTAAAACCACCTTGGTGCCGTAAATCCAGAGCGTGGGCCAAGCAGCATGAAAAAGCAGATAGTTCCAGCTACGCAAAGAATTTCTTTCTAAAAGACTACTGTAGTGAAGGGGGTTTTTTATGGCTTGGACCTTCCGATATTTCCTTTTGGCACAGAAAAGGTAAATAACGTTCCTGGAGTCATCTCTTACTTTCCAGGAATTTAAACTTCCTCCTCTTTATGGGATTGCTTTACTGCAGTCCAAGCATGCAAAAGGTTTTCCTAATAAACATACCAATAAATAGCCTTTCGCCTTTTAAGTAGCGGATATCCAAAAGAAGAGGGCACCAAAGTATGGTGCGTAATGCAGACGGATTTATTGTGTGTGCTGAGTTAAAATGAAACCTGTAAAATTGACTCCTGTGTCTTTGTAATACTTCTGTTTCTTGGCAGGCACAGAATCTGAAACCAAAGCATTTATGGCAGTGTGTATAGAGACTGCAAAACGTTACAGCCTCGATGACTACAGGACTCCCGTCTTCATCTTTGAGAGACTGTGCAGTATTATCTATCCTGTAAGTACAGACATGGCTGTAGCATTGCTTATAAAGTTAGACTTCTTAAACAGAGAAAAGTTGCTTGTGTTTTGACAAAAAAACAGTAGTGTCTACAAGAATGATTTAATATTAGCCAGTGTAGAACTGTGGTCGTATCCCATTTTGAGGTTTTAGTACTCGCGTTCCCTGCTGTGGCAGGCTCTGTGCAAAAACGCAGAACCAGGAGTGTTGTTTCATGCTGAGGAATTTGCTTACTAAATGATACTAGACGTCCTCTAAATGCCACGTGTGTGGCAATGGGCTGCAGGATGCACCAGTGACGAAAAGACTGAAGATTTAGGGCTATCCTGTCACTTACTGCCATAAAAATGCAGGAATGGGAGCATGGTTAGGGGAAAACTTACTCACTCTGTCTCTGCTGCTGTTCTTTAGGAAGAGAATGAAGTGACTGAGTTCTTTGTAACTCTGGAGAAAGATCCCCAGCAGGAGGACTTCTTACAGGGCAGGATGCCAGGAAATCCCTACAGCAGTAATGAGCCTGGCATCGGGCCACTCATGAGGGACATCAAGAACAAAATCTGTCAGGACTGTGACCTGGTAGCTCTGCTGGAGGATGACAGTGGAATGGAGGTGAGGATGCCCACATGTGGATGTCTTGCACTGACGTGTGAGGACACCGTTTCTAGGCAGCGGATGATTGCTAGAACGGTGATGCGATGTGAGCCTTGTGATTGACTTTTTGTTTTCTCCCTTTCAGCTTTTGGTGAACAATAAGATCATCAGTTTGGATCTGCCTGTGGCTGAGGTCTACAAGAAGGTGTGGTGTCCCACTAATGAGGTATGTGTTAACAGCACAAAGCACCTGTCCTTGATAATAAGAAAAAAACAGGGGGGAGGAGAGGAGAATAAAAATCACACGAGTCAGGATTTATTTTCTGGCATACAATTTCTTGGGTATAATTAGTCAGCACCATTTTGTGGTCTATTAGGATAGACTGTTAGTTGTGCAGTTGTGCAACAGAAGTGATTTAAAAGCACATAACGCTGACCCAGGTGAGTGTACTGAACTTACCCGTGTAGCGTATCAGATAGGTGAACTGTCTTCTTGAGTAACAAACTTTCTTACATTCCTGTGGGGAAAGCGCTGAGCTTTGTGTCACTGCCTTTCAAAGCGCATTTCACACTCCATCTGCACATGACAGTTTGATGTGTGTGTACAGACAGGGACACCAGATTGCTCCATCAGTCTGCGCTTCAGAGGTGAACCCAAGTTATTTATGCAGACAGCATCCAACATTTCTCCGTATTTGCACTTCTGCTCCTGTGCTTTTCACGTAGGCATCTCAAGAACTTGACAGATTTCATCCTTCCGGTTTGCTCTTAGTAGTGAGTATTGCCTGCTTTTCAGATGAATAAATGGCCCCAACAATCTTAAGGGACTAGTCCACCAGGTCACAGTAAGCTTGTTGCAGAGGTGGTTGTGGTCCAGAACAAGCTCTTTCTGTGCTTTTCTTGTAACCACTAAAATAAACTCCCACTGAGAAGGAGTCCATCAGACTAAATCTTGCCCATGACGAATACGTTCTTCAGAGGCACTGCTAGCAGCACTTGAGATCATAAAAGACGACTGGTTTGCCCAACATTTCTTGTTCATTCCTCATTTACTCTTGCATTGCAGTCACCTTTGACTGAGACCTCGGTTTCCTGAAATCATTTGTTTGCTATGCTTGTGGGGAAGAATTCAAACGAAACGCCTCTTTTCAGTGAATTATGATACAGACAATGGTTCTCATCAAGCGTTATTTAAGTAAAAAAGCCTTCTGTACTGCAAAATCAAGCCTAAAGCTAGGTGACAGCAGTAATTTTTTAGTAAAGCACCAGCTTGGATGGGGAAGTGAGGTACGGGTCTTAATCTGTGAATTCTAATTTGAACTCTGATCAAATTACTGAGGGAAATCGTTGCACGTGCTGCCCCAGCCTGCCCGCTCAGAGCAGCGAGGTGCCGTTCCCCTGAGATGCTGAGCTGTAGCTGACGTGCGGCTCTCCCAGGACGCAGTGCCGATGGGGAAAGGCAGAGTTTGCTCAGCGTTCCTGTCAGCGAGCAGCTTTCATCTGTCTGCCTTTGTGTGCACCTCCGCAAAGCGCTTCTGGAGCTGCAGCTCACGTTCCCTAGGAAATAGACAGGCGCACAAGAACGCAACCTCAGGCCCCTTTTTGTTTCCCTTGTCTCTCACTGGCTTTTTTTGTTCATCTGCCGTTTTACCAGGGCCCCTGTGGTGTTAATTGCTGGTCTCTAGCGTGGCCTTTGAGCAGATCTTCCCCCCGGGGCTTTCCCTGTGCTTATGTATTTGGTCTGACATTAAGCACTGCTTATTCCACGTTAGGCTTAGTGCGCTCTCTGACAGGTTTTCTCTCGCAAGGTCTCCTGCTCCCAAATCTGGGATTTTTCTTTTCTGCTTTTTATTCAGACCTATGGATTAAAATGGAAAGTTTAGTGATACACTGTCAGTTTTTCCAGCTGGAAATGCATGTGGAAAAGTAGCCCTTTCCCAGGGTAAAAGCACAGCTTGTGCTTCAGTGGGTTTGGCTGTATCATTTTAGTAATACAGTGTCTTACTGAAAGCTCATTAAATTGCCTTTTACTCCTCCTCTTCCATTTTCCATCACTGCAGATTTTATCTATTTGAAAGCAGTCATCCAATTAGCCTCTCCCGCTTCATTTACTGGGCTGTGCCTGATCCCTGTATTTCCCAGGTATGCTGTGCCATACCCTTGGAGGGAAAGGTTGCCGTGGAAAGGAGGCGTTTCTCTGTAGATATACATGTTTTGCTTGGCTAAATCTTTCAGTGGTGCTAAAGGAAACTGTTGGAGAAGATATAAGGAGGAAGAGACTTTATTATCATTATTGGCAGTGCTAGGAAAAGGTGGACAGACCAATAGATGAGTTATTGATGTTTTTGCAGGTGGTGGCTTTGCTGTTGTTTTTAATTCATCTCAGTAAGGGGAGAACAAGGGAGTGTAAGATTTTGCTGTGTTACCAGCAGCATCAAAACAGCGCAGAGGAGAACGGAGGCTCAAGTGTCTATAACACACTGTAACATGAACCGGACTTGTATATAAGTGTCCACAGAGGTGTAGTTAATGCTTCCCTCTCTTGCAGGGGGAGCCGATGAGGATCATTTACCGCATGCGAGGGTTACTAGGAGATGCAACTGAGGAATTCATTGAGTCTCTCGACTCCACCACTGGTAATGCACTTGTCTCCTGAAAGCTGGGATTAGATTAGAAAACTGAGGTTCGCTGCAGAGCAATGACACTATTATCCTTACAGCAGTGAGCTTAAAGTTGATTGACGTTGCTTTGGCTACATTTACCTGCTTCACCTACAGTAGAGAAGGATTTTCACAACCCGTTAAGTCTATACTTTAAATGTGAACACTTGCATGGCACAGGAACCATTCCGCCTGGCCCTTCTTCATATTCCTGCTTATAATTCTTTTCAAATTCGATACAGCTGAAGTGACTTGAACTGCTGGTAAATGTGCCATACTGTACACTCCATTTTTTGCTTCACTGTTTTGTCCCGTGGACTGCATGAGCTTGCCATATTGTGGCTGCTTCCTCCCTTCACAATCTCTCTGTCCTGTAGATGAGGAGGAGGATGAGGAAGAAGTTTATAAGATGGCAGGTGTCATGGCCCAGTGTGGAGGCTTGGAGTGCATGCTCAACAGACTGACTGGAATAAAGGACTTCAAACAAGGCCGGCACCTCTTAACCGTGAGTCTCAGCTTCCGTTCTTTGGGGTCAGGAGTTACGTGATGGGAAATGCCACATGCTTTAGTCAAGTTTAGTGGTCTGCCTTGTGTTGCAGTTCAAGTGTTGGAGCAGAGGCTTCAGTTCACTAAATAATGAAAACCTGAGAAATTCCTTCTTTCCCTCTCCTGTTCCTCTTGGTTAACAATTCTTTACAAAGACTAGGCTGAGGAGTAGGTAAGAAAGACTAAATCCTGTCTTACTAGAGTGAGTGTTTTCTTCCTTGGCTTCACTTGAAAAACAAAGCTGTCCAAAGGTTAATATTGGTCTAACAGTGTGGCTTGTAATTTAGCCCAGAAGTCTGGAAAGTAGCTATATTATCAGGTGCTTTTAGTTTCCTAAAAATCCTCCTACTCATTTTGAAGGTACTGTAGAGAATTCATTCTCTGTATTTTGTAGGTGCTGTTAAAACTGTTTAGTTACTGTGTGAAGGTGAAAATAAATCGTCAGCAATTGGTCAAGCCGGAGATGAACACTTTGAACGTCATGCTGGGAACTCTTAACTTGGTAAGGATAACTGTGCTTCCATGAAGTGTTTTCCGTGGACTCCAGTGAATTTAAACTACCTCTGACTGTTATGCTGTCTTATGGCAACTACAAGACATCTTAAATATTGCTGGGCTGGCACTGCAAACTGTCTCTTAGCCATTCCTTATCTCTTAGTGAGTGGAAGTGTGTGGATCGGTTAAACCAGCTACTGCTGGTGTTCCAATAACTGCTGCCATCTTCTCCAGGCTCTGGTGGCTGAGCAGGAGAGCAAGGACAGTGGAGGAGCGGCTGTGGCAGAACAAGTGCTTAGTATAATGGAGATCATACTGGATGAATCCAATGCAGAACCTCTGAGTGAGGACAAGGTGAGTGCCTGGGGCTCGGTGCGCAAATGGAAACGTTGACTGGGAGTCAGGGCTTGCAAATACCTTATTACAGGGATGCTGAGCTTCAGGAGCTGTAGAGGTGTGCTAAGTGGGAGTCTAACCCTTGTTACGCTTGCTGGCATGTCTTAGCAGGCCGTGGAGGTAGGGCAAGAGGAGTGCCCTGAACCAAAAGCACTGCGAGGCTTCTTTTGCATGATTCTTGCACAGTCGGGGTGGGGGTTATTAGGCACTGTTTGGATCCCTTCCTTGCTGCTTTGGGCCACAGGCCAGTGAGAGACAAGAAAAGACATAGCTCTGCCTTGTTTTTTTGTGTGTTTTCGTACATGTTGAAAACATGATTGATTTTCCAGCTAATTGAGGGTAAAAACAATATCTCAACTACACTGAGAACGAGAAGAGTGTCTTGGTCATCTTTTGAAACTGTTGGTGTATAGGAATCTGATGTCCTTTGGGCTAGAATTATTAGACCTTTTTGACTAGAAAATTCTTTAATACTAAGTGGAAGAAGTCAGTTGTCTGGAGTTGTTACACCCATTCCATGAGACATTTGGGATTGAGGCAGGGTTTTGTTCTTCATCTTACCAGGGTCTAGAGCTCTAATCCTGCAAGACTGGAGTAGTCTACCAGCTACCAGAGGGAGGGTTTTCTTCCATGTGTTAGATTTATTCCTGACCATAAATCGTGATCATCTTCCTTTGCAGGGTAACCTCCTCCTAACTGGTGACAAAGACCAGCTGGTAATGTTGCTCGATCAGATTAACAGCACTTTTGTCCGTTCCAATCTCAGCGTCTTGCAAGGCCTGTTACGCATCATCCCTTACCTGTCCTTTGGGGAAATGGAGAAAATGCAGATTCTGGTTGATCGATTCAAGCCCTACTGTAACTTTGATAAGTATGTTGTCATATTTTAGCTAAAAGCAAGTGACATCAGTTGTACTGACAAGTCTATACCTTTTTTTTTTCCCCTCATTGATGGTTACTTCAGTGTAATGCAAAGCTTCAGAGATTCCTGGTGCATAAGCTAAATTTCCTATTTCACTTCTAAGCCATTTTAAAAAGCAATCTGTGAGTGTGTAGCTCGAGAAATAGGGTTTTAGAATATATTCTTAGGTGACAAGTGTCTGAGAAGCTTTTCTGAGGCCCTGAGCTAGAGTAGGTACATGCATTCAGTGACAATGTAATGAGAATTACGGGCAGAGATTTTTGGAGAGCCTCCAAGTTACCATTTCTTCTTTTCGTTCAGGTATGATGAGGAGCACAGTGGAGATGATAAGGTTTTCCTAGACTGCTTCTGTAAAATAGCAGCGGGAATAAAGAACAACAGCAACGGCCATCAGCTGAAAGATCTCATCCTTCAGAAGGGAATTACACAGAATGCCCTTGACTACATGAAAAAGCACATCCCCAGTGCAAAGAAGTAAGAGTCACTACTTAATGTATGTGATAATTCCGAACATCCTTCTCTCATTTCATCACGACAACAAACTTCCAAGAAAGCCGTTAGCAAGTCCACATTCAGAAGCATTTAGACTTGCTACAGCTGTGATGCAGAGTGTCTGGTGAGACAGTGCTACTATAGGCATGGGCTAAAAAAACCTGTAATCTTCCCATTTGATACCCATCCAAGCTCGTTTCTTGGATATCAGGATGCTTGTGTGTCCTGCCTGTTCCTTACGTATTGCACTGTAACAGAGCTTTTGCTATTTGTGGCCAGCTCGTGAAAAACAAAACAAATCCCAAGGCTAAGAGTTGACACTATGGCTATTAGCGTGCAGAACATGGAAGGGGGAGTTTGAATGTCACTTCGTTAATTAATGGAGGAGGGACACAGGGGGAAGGGTGCTTGTCTTGCCTGCAGCCAGCGCTCCGCAAGCTGCGCTGCTGGCTGACCGCCAAGTGCCTTTTCGGAACGGGTGACTGCCCTTCAGCTGCTGCCTCTTGTTTTCTGTGCAGTTTGGATGCAGACATATGGAAGAAATTCTTATCTCGACCCGCACTTCCTTTTATCCTGCGCCTGCTCCGTGGACTTGCCACACAGCACCCTGCTACGCAGGTAAGGAGACTGTCGTGAAAGCCAAGGAGGACGTGGCTGCCTTGTTACACTGCTTTTTGTGGCTGTAGCTAAGCAGTTACTTCTGTAGTAGTTAACTCCGTGATGTTTGTGTTGGTATTGGAGAGACACACTAGCTGCAGGTATCATATGTTAGTCTGCAAAAGTCTGGAGGGCAGAGATTTTGACTCTAATATCTTCTCATTCCGTGTGGTGGGAAATTTACACGCCAATGTGAAGAGAAGGTAATTTAGGACCGTGAACTTTATAAAAGTATTGATAGGTTTCTCGGGGCCTGATTGTTGTTTTAAGAATTGCTCTTTATCTGACATCCATATCTGACCTCTTAGTAATGGCCAATGCAGAGGCAAATTGCCCTTATCTCATACACAGTTTTAGGGTCCATAATGTAGGAGCATTAAAGACACTTTGCAAAAATTGTCGCCAATCAGTGCTTCTGCTCAGCAGTGCTGGGTGGGATTGGAGGGAAGAGTTACTGTAATGTCCACTTTTTTTCTGAAGAAAGTGCTGTGTTTCAATCCCTCGTAGGTGCTAATAGGTACAGACTCGATTACCAACTTGCACAAACTGGAGCAGGTGTCCAGTGATGAAGGGATCGGGACATTAGCAGAGAACCTTCTAGAGGCACTAAGGGAACATCCGGAGGTGAATAAGAAGATTGATGCTGCCCGGAAGGAGACACGAGCAGAGAAGAAGCGCATGGCCATGGCAATGAGACAGAAGGCCTTGGGCACTCTGGGGATGACGGTAACGTCTGTTTGCACTGACATCAGAGTAGTGACCTAGCGATCTTTCATTTCTGTCTTGCTAAAACTGCCACACAAGGAATTGTGTAAAAATGACTTACTGATAAATATTGCAGAGCTCAAGCCCGTGGTTTGCCCGATGCTGCTGGGAGAGTAAATACTAATAGCAGGCTGGGAAATGGGGTGGGCGTTCCTGTTACAGCGGTGGGGACGGTGGGGATCGTCGTCGTCTTTTTAACCTGCTTGAGTTGTGTTCTCTTTCAGACGAATGAGAAGGGTCAGGTAGTGACCAAGACTGCGCTGCTTAAACAGATGGAGGAACTTATAGAAGAACCAGGTCTGACTTGCTGCATTTGCCGGGAAGGATACAAGTTCCAGGTAAAGTGAGATACGTTTTGCAAAGCCCTCTCACCAGCTGAGGGGACTTGCCAGTGTCTGGCTGCACTAGGGTTGGTGTGTTGGCTCTGGAAGACCAGGAAATCTTAAGTTTGGTTCTTGGGATCAGTAATTCCAGAGGTGGTTGGGAAGTGGAAGTATGTTTCCAGTAAAAGCTGGAAGAAGCTTTTGTTCAATGTAAGTTTGAGGTAGGGACTGGGAGAGATGAAACTCAGTGAAGTGTCAAAATAGTATGAAGTGTGAACAGTTAGAGAAGTGCATGGTCTTTAACATAGCCATTGTGTCATTGCAGCCTACCAAAGTCCTCGGTATTTATACTTTCACCAAACGCGTTGCACTAGAGGAGTTTGAGAACAAGCCCCGAAAACAACAGGGATACAGCACAGTCTCTCACTTCAACATTGTCCACTACGATTGCCACCTTGCAGCCGTAAGGTACGTTCTGATCACAGGCTGGATGGTGGTGGTTGGCGTTATTTTTCCAAGGTGGTTTCTGAGCATGACACTTAGCCTTGTAACTCAGGATGAGTTCGCTTATGACTTGATCACTTTGCAGCCTGGAGACAGCCAGGGACTTCTCTGTTGTGGTCTGTTTTAATGTGCCTAATAGAGGTCAGGCCTGCACACTGGAAAGTGCAGTCCGTAATTTAAAGAAGCGGTGGAATTGACAATTTTTTGATGGTTTCTTAGACAAAAACTTGCATACTTCTAGTTTTTCTGAGTGCGGCTTGCTTTCTCAACGCAGGCTTGCTCGCGGCCGTGAAGAATGGGAGAGCGCAGCTCTACAAAATGCCAACACCAAGTGTAATGGGCTCCTGCCGGTCTGGGGACCTCACGTGCCAGAGTCAGCTTTTGCTACTTGTTTAGCACGGTGAGTGGAAGAAGTTACTTCTCCAGCTGTTTTGCATTTGGGTAGGTGAGTCAGTACGTTACCACAGAGGCGTGCTAGTTTCAAAGATGACGGCAGCTCAGTAAACCTGAGCTATTTCAGATTCTGCCATCAAGAGTCCGTCTCCTAAAAAAGTGCCAGGTGTCTGTTCGCTTCTTGGCTTCATATAAATAAATAACTTCGTTACCTCCCACACCCCCCAGTCACTCCTGAAGATGCAGTGTAGTAACAACGTTGATTCATTTGCGGCCCGGTGACCCTCTGCTTTACAAAAGAAACCTGTCTGCCACCAACAGATTCCCCTGTGTAGATTTCCAAACCCCTGTTGGACAGTAATGAGTTACAGTAGCCCAACCACTTACCCAGAGCAGATGGAGATGGTTCATCCTGCTGGCATTATTCTCCTCCACCTTGTGCTGGGTTTGTACAGTCACGTTGGAAATCGGGAGCGGTGACACCTTTAATGCATTTCAGCCAGGGAGCTGAAAGCCCTGGACGTGGGAAATGGTATAGATGAGTGTATATATGTATGCAGATGGAATTGGGTTTGCCGGAGTAAGCTGAGCGCCTCCCTTTGGGGAGGTTAATCAAAGGTGGTGGTGCTTGTGTTTTTCTGTCCTGTTCATTCTTTAAAGCTTTTCTGTGAGATGCTCGCTCAGATTCTGAGCTATGGTGCAGAAGAAGAAACTGTATTAATTTTTTTTTAAAGGTTTTTAACAAAGTAACACTTACTGCTGTTTTTCAGACACAACACGTACCTCCAGGAGTGCACAGGGCAACGGGAACCCACCTACCAGCTCAATGTCCATGACATTAAACTGCTATTTCTCCGTTTTGCAATGGAGCAATCGTTCAGTGTAGATACTGGAGGAGGAGGAAGGGAGAGCAACATACACCTCATTCCGTACATAATCCACACGGTGCTCTACGTCCTCAACACGTCAGTACCTTTCTCTTACCAACAGCCTCTGCCTTCTGCTCTTACTCTCAGAAAGGTCTCTAAGGGCTGCAGTCTGGGCTTTGTTACACGTATGTGGCAAGAAAGATGGGAAATCACACAAAAGTTTGAGAGAGAACCAAACGGCACATCTTAAGCAGACTGTTACGAGGTTTACATTGTTTGGAGTGAAGCGTTGCCGCCTGAACATGCAGAACGAGAGGGAACCTATTGAGTAAAAGCAATTGGGAATTAGCTTCTTTTTCCATTCTAGATGTAATTATTACCTCTGGGGTGAGCAACAGGGTTATTAGACTAAAGAAACACTGCCAACTTAATTTTCTTTGGAGCAGACAGGAGAGAGACATGATGATGAAATAATTGTTGTTAGTTGAAAACAGTCCTGGTATCTTTTTATCCAACATGAAAATAACAGAATCAGCTTTGGTTCCTGTGTTGATGTCCTGGAATTCTCCTGGAGCACTCATGTCCATCAGATTTTCCTGACATTTTTACAATGTTTTTAAAAAAGTTATTTTTTTACCGTTACACAGCAGCACAGGAACGCTTCTGCTGAAGTGTTTCAGTAGTATTTACACAAAGTGTAAGTATTTGGCGTGCTTTGGCTTGACACGGTGCCTAAGTGTACAAATCTACAGACACCTAAATGCTTTTGAATCCGTGAGCTGGTTTTGATAATACAGTACTCTGTGAAGATGTAATGCCCATATGCCTTTTATTTGTGTAGTTAGGTACCAGAAAGTAATATTAATTAGAAGAGGGGATAAATATTAAAATAGATGCTTGTTCAACCAAGGTCACTCCAAATAGAGTGCAGTGAGGTCTCTCTCACTTTCCCGCCTGGAACTAATCAACATTTTGGCTCTAATACAATTTGTCTATTGTTTTTAATATCTATCTCCAGATCCCTGTGCTATTGTTTTCTGAGTCCCTTGAGAGACAAATAAATGAAACTGTTCTTTCATCTCGTTAGCCTGCTTACTGGCACCAGAGAGCCCAGAACCCGCTGTGCGGCTGTTGTATCCAAATGCATTATGTAGTTTCCAGACGTTATTTTTTTTTCTAAAGACATGTTTCGAGATTAAATGGAGAAGATGAAGAGCTACTAGTTGGCTACCAGCTGCGGCGTCGTAGCGAATGAAAAGGTCACACAACACTGACACCCAGGCGCAGCTTTATCTGCTAGGATGCTGCTTTATACCTTCCTGATGGAGAGAGTATATCTAACTTAAAAATTGAGGGACTTACCTGATTGGTAGCCTCTTCCTGACAAAACAGAGCAATAGACTCTGGTAACGTGTGATACATCTTCACAAGGTCTGCTGTAACACAGAGTTTGCACAGTCAGCTCCGGGGTGTCAGGGTGCCCGAAGAGACTGGAGCTACGGGAAAGGAAAAAAATGATATATATATAAGCTTACAGTAAATACACTGTCTTTTTTGGGTTTGAAATTGGCCTGTAGCTTCTTGGTGATTGCTTTTGCGGTAGATGAATAACGTAAATTGATTCTAAGGTCTGGCTGTAGGACCTGCAGTTACGTGCTTAGTGTCAGATGGGAGATGGTACAACACATGGACTGGTTGGCCTGACTTTTTTTTCTCTAAAAAAAGGCAAAAAACTCTACAGTAGTATTGCCATCTACTGGGGCAATGCCAACTGCCTTGCAAATGTCTCTAGTACCATACACAGCTCCAAGGAAACGTGAGTTTGCTGGGCTTCTCTGCTTCACTGGGAGCAAGTGCTCAACCAGGGGATGAATTTGGGAAAAAACCTGATAGTGCAAAGCCAGTGCAAAGCCAGTGCTGCTTTTTCCCACGTGGGACTGCATGAATGCAGCGCCTCAGTGCTCCTGAGATGTAGCAAATTAACGTGCAAGAGCCAGAACGGCTGCTGAAGCTTTTCTTGTGTTTCAGAACTCGAGCGACTTCGAGGGAGGAGAAAAACCTCCAGAGCTTCATGGAGCACCCCAAAGAGAAGTGGGTGGAGAGTGCCTACGAGGTGGATGGGCCCCATTATTACACCGTGCTGGCGCTGCACATCTCGCCCCCCGAGAAGTGGAAAGCCATGCGAGTGGAGATCCTCAAGAGGCTCCTCGTCACCTCCCACGCGCGAGTGGTGTCACCAGGGGGAGCCAGCAGGTTAGCCACGACCCCTCTGCTGCTCCTCCGGCAGCTGCCACGTTACTCCTGTTACTGTCACAGCAGTCAGAGCCACACCGGAGTGAAGGCATATTTTAGAATAGCAGATATTAACCTTTCTGAGTAGCTCTGTCCTCAGCGTGGCAGAGGTATGAGCAGGAGCGTTTAATTCTGGATGGTTTTTTGGAGTGGATCCTTCCGTTGATCAGTAGAAACAATGCTTTTTCCTAGGAGAATAGCTAAAAGTAGGAGAACGGTCAGATGCTTATTTCCCCCTCGCCTCAAGTGAAACGCTGTAGTAACTTGTGTGCTGCTTCGGAGCTGCTAGCGTGCTCTCTGCTTGCCTTCCTAAAGAAGCTGTTTCTGTGCTCTTTTGATCGGTGCACCAGCTGCCTTAAATAGAAAAATAGAAATAGAAATCAAATGCCGTTGCTTTTAAAAAAGAAAAAAAAATCAATAGCAGCTGTCAAGCACTTGAAGTACAAGAATAAGTGGCTGTGCCTGCCTGACAAAAGCACATATTTCCAGAGAAGGAAAGGGAATTCCAGTTTCTGAAAAGATGATTTTAAATAGCTGTCATAATTAGGAATAAATTCATTATTATTCTAAGTCGCCTTAAAGGGCATTCTTACTCTGATGACATTAATTATGTGTTTGATAAAGTCATTACATTGTAGTAACGCACAACACAGCATGCAGCAATGCTATTAGAGGCATCAAAAGTGAAAGAGCCCTTAAAGGGGCTCCTGTATTGATTTCTGCGCTAGTTTCTGCTGCTCGAGCTCAGCCTGCTCTGTGTTCGTGTCTCCTGTTTCCACCACCCTGCCTGAGTTCTGGGAAAGGGGGTTTCCTTGTTGCAGGAGATAATTACGGTGGAGGTCTGTTTCCTCCGGCACGAGGACCAGCAGCTTTTCATCTGGGCTGTGAGAGAGACTGGTAGAGCAAAGCCCCTGTGTGGGTTTGCTCTGGATGTTTGGTGTTTTTTAAAATCCTCAGTAAATAATTCCGTTTCTTTCCCAATTTATCTCTAAGCATGTATGTAGTAAAAGCATATTGAAATGGACATAGCAAGAAACTCGTAGCTAAACCATCCAATCTCTGGAATTTCAGGGGAAAACACTCAGAAATAGTTCTCAGGAATTATGTCAAGGTTTATTCAAGGGCTTTCTTTAATCCCTGCAGACTAAGAGAGCACAAAGCCTTCCGCTGATAATACCTCTCAGAAATAGAAATACGGCAATTCTTATTTCTGAGGTCTGTGCTTATTCTTGTGGAAAATCAGGAAGAGGGTAGTGGATGGTGAAAGACTCTGCAGAGAAGTGCCAATACCTCGAATTCGTAGGCAGAGGGGAAGCCAGCGTGTGGAAGAGCAGAGTAATATGTCTGCATACAAAGGATGAAAATGAGCGTTCCCGGTTCGATGCAGCGCGAGGGCGTTGGCTGGTTGCACCACCGTACATCGGGGTGGGGTGGGCTGAAGGTTAGAGAGACACCAGGACTCGCTGCCACCTTCACTGGGGAGGGTGGAGAGAAGTCGCAATAGGAACCAACCGTGCATCTAAAAGCAGCTGAGGATCAACTCATGGTCCTAAAAAGGCCCTGTAAATCTCATTAATGAAGATGCAGGCGATACTCTACGTTCCCTCGTACTTAAGTGAAGGCAACAAACACTGCCTGTGCCCTGGTCCTGTGGTTAGGTGTTTTATCCAGCTGCTCAGCTGGATTACTCAGCATAAGACATATTTGAGGAGAATCTAGCCAAAAATGTCTTCTGTCTCTGCTAGGAGCTACGTCTATCGCAGTTTGTCCGCAAGACCAAAGTGTGGGCTACTCGGCACCTTCTGGGTTTTAGAAACACTTTGTATTTAAACCCAGAAATTAAATTACCTGAGTGGAGCGTTCTGGGTTGTTCTTTTTTTTGTAAATACAGTTTACGAATTCCAAAGGACTGAATCAAGGGCCCGATTACCTGCTCGTTATTACTGAACCAAGAATTCTGGCTAGAAAAATCCTATCGACACTTTGCTCCAGCTTTCATCTGGAGTTTGGGAGGAAAATACCCTTTGGATTTTTTTTTTTTTTTTCCCTTTGCTCCTGACTGTGACCTTTCTAAAATATTCATGAGAGAAGCGAGGCTCCCGAAGTGTTAATGTCTAACTTTCTGCTGGCAATCCATGCATAGCTGATGAGCCTGAACCAGCTTACATTAATGAAAACGCGGCAGCTATTATATGAAGTAGCTGTTCCAGAAGGTAGCTACCAGACTTAACCCACAAGGGCCTTTTAGTTTTCAATTAAAGGAGCAGACTCCAATTAGATCAAAACCTTTCACATAAAAAGAAACTCTGTCTTGCAGTATTTGGGAGTCTAGAATTAGCCTCGCTCTAAGTTGCTGTTCTTCCCGTGGAAATTTAGTCACCTTTACTAATTGGTTTTCCTTTAAATAATTAAGCCTAGCTGCCCGAGCAGGCTGCCACCTACCAAGCCGTCTGTTTTAAGGGCAGACACACAAATGTAGCCTTTTAGAATAAGAGCAGCAAAATGTTCATTTTCTCCAAAAAACCCAACTTGGGGCAGATTTGCAGTTGTTCCTGTGGTCAGACGACACCCTTTTGTCGTGCTGACTTGCGTCAGTGACAGCTGAGCTAGTTCTAGATGCATAAAAAAGGGCTTTTTTTTTTTTTTTTTCCAAAGCTTTTAAGTGATGAGCAGGAAGCGGCATGTGATGGAGGCAGATGTACCTGAGAAACACATGCAAGAAAATTCCAAACCCATTAGAGCTGCTGGCAGGAGGTTCCGCCTTGCCAGAACCTGTTTGTGATTAATCCTGTAAACTTTGGGAGCTGTTATCCCAGGACAGCTCTGCACCTTTTATAGCATTTCTTCGGCCAGATGCTGAATTTCCAAAAGAAGTTCTTTCATGGCGATAAAATAACCAAGAAGGTATAAAATGGAAATTCCTTCATTTCTTCAAGGGCAAGATGTTTCCCTCGGGGTCTTTCAGAAACACGTTTGTGAGTTAGAAGCAAAAATACGTTCTCTGTCATTGATACAGACTGTGCCTGGAACCTAGTTTTAGTTATTTCTTCAGGAATTGTTTTAGTTATTTCTTCGGGAATCGGCTGTACTCCAAGCAGTGAGCATACAAACGGGGGATGTGCATTGTTTTTTCCAACCTTCCTGTTTTCTCCCTACATAGTCTTAGCAGTCCACTTCCCTCTAAGCTTGTTTTCTTCCTGTGAAATAAGGTTTTATTGGCTAACTGCTTGGGATACACCAGGCACAGCTGGTAAAGCAACTTCCTACCCATAGGAATGGGTGTGCAGAAGTCGCGGATGCCCGATGTTTGTTTTGTGTCCAGGAGCGCACAGCAAAGCTCACTCGGAGCCATTCCCCACGCGTATTAGCGATAGGCTTTTTGGCCGTTTCAGCTTTCGTGCTATTCATCAAATCGCTTACCAAAGCATAGTAAAGTGATTAACTCAAAGATTGATTTCATTATCTTCCTAGACTGGCAGATAAGACAGTGAAGGAATACGCAACATACCGCTCCGGCCTTCTCTTCTGGGCCCTAGTAGATCTTATTTACAACATGTTCAAGGTAAGAAAAAAAACACTGAAGTTCATCTGTATCAGCTTTCAAAGCTGAGCAACTACACGCATTTGAAGTAGAAGGCTGACTTTGAAGCCCCTTTTTCCCAAATCCTTGTAAACGTAAAACTTCACCTTGTATGAGCAGAAAGGCCGCAAGAGGCTGCCGGTGCTTATTGGTCTTGTAATTTGGTGGCTGAAGGATTGAGAGACTTTGCCAGTTTGCGGCACTCCTCCTGTATTGTGTATTTCCTTATTTTTTCTGTTCGTGGTTCACTAAAGCAAGGACATTCGGAGCTGCACCAGGGAACCGGTTTGGGTAAAGAAGGGAGGTAGGGATGTCCACCAGGAAGAAACTTAGAGCTTCCAAAGAAGGTTAAATAATTAGGGTGAGAAAATGCCCTTGACCGTGTTTGCATTCTGTACAAAAAGATTATAAAGTTGCATGCGGGGTACCTTTTTCTGCATGGCTTGTTTACAAGAGGCAGGGTATGCAAGTCCAAGAGCAGTGGGAGAAGGCATCAGGGTTTGCACTTATTCTTCTAAATAGTAATTTTTTTGGACTGATTTGGTCCCATTTTCCCCTCTCATAGAAGGTGCCTACCAGTAACACAGAGGGAGGCTGGTCCTACTCTCTTGCTGAATTCATACGACACAATGACATGCCAATACACGAAGCTGCAGACAAGGCCCTGAAAACCTTCCAGGAGGAGTTCATGCCAGTTGAAACATTTTCCGAGTTTTTGGATGTGGCTGGTAAGTGTGCACTTTCCCTTTTATAGGCTGCCTTATGCAACTCGTGACTGCCGCTTGCTTGAGACGGCAGCATTCCTGACACTGCGGCAGCAGCTTGTTTGTATGAGGCAGCAGGAGGAGGAGACCTCGGCACTCCAGCTATTGCCTAAGCTATTTCAAAAACAGTTGGGAGACGTGCTTGAGCATCCCCAGACAGGAAAATTTCTCTCACCTGATCCTACGGGTCCTCCCCCTGCTCTGTTAAACATATATCACGGTTCAAGGGTGGGTTTTGGGTATATATGGTTTGAAGGCTGGTAAACAGCTGTGACCGTGTACCAGAGGCAGCAGTTCAGTGCAGCGAGAGTTCCTGCTGTAGGGATTTTGGTATCCCCAGGAGCTGGAGGATGCTGAAAATAAACGTGCAGTGAAGCTACTCTTACTCCTGTCACAAGTTAGTTGTGCCCCGGGCCACTGCCCAGTGTGTGGAGCTGCCGGCAGCCAACTAGCAGGATCCCTGTAGTAGCTCTGTTGCACGAGAGCAAGTGCCGTATGGATTTAATGTACACACTTTGGTCCCTTCTGCGTATGCATCCAACGCGGGTTTATCTTTGTCTCGTCCACACTTAAAATAACATTGCAGCTGTCATTAACTTACACATGCCCTAGCAGAAATCCCTAATGCAGGCAGGAGAAACCGCTTTGTGGATCTAACCGGTCTTTCTTGTCTTCTTTTGTTTAAAGGACTGTTATCAGAAATCAATGATCCTGACAGCTTCCTCAAGGATCTTTTGAACTCCATCCCCTGAGCCGCCTGCACAGAGAAGCGCTGGGAGAGACTACACTAGCTTGCCTTCCATCCCTTTGTGTTCCTCCTTGTGCAGTCTGTCCCTTCCCTGAGGAGTGCTGCAGGTTTTTTTGGTTGTTGTTTGTTTTGGTTGTTTGTTTTTTTTTTTTAAATTTTATTTTCTACAATTTTTCTTCTTGGAGTGATTTGGAATTTAGATTTGTTTTATCTTGTATTTCAGCGCTTCTATCTGTAAAGCCTTGTGTATTCAAACTGGTTGAAAGAACTTGTACAGAGAGGAATCCAAACCAGAAAATCTTAATGCTTTAGTGTGCACCTCTTTGAAGTTAAATAAATCGAACAAATGGGTAAGATGGGTTTGACTAGTACTTTAACCATGCAGTAGCTTAAACGGCAAGTTCTTTCTCATCTTTTCTTTCAGAGCTCCTTCAGTCAGGGCTCAGAGCTGCTGCTCTTTCTGGCCCGTAGTCTGGACAAGGAGACACAGGAAACAAAAGGCTCGTAGCGAGCAAGGAAGCAGACTGACACTGTCTTTAGTGGTTGTACACGCAGAGCAGGTTTCCCCCGGTGGGACATGAGCCTTAGAGACTTGTGGACTTGCAAGGACACCGTTTCCTTCCACCCCTTCTTCACCTGGGTGAGGGCAGCTGTGCCAGCCACAGTCATCTCCCCCGGCGCTTCGTGTTACCCCTCTCCAAGGCATGTTGCATATCCCGGTGTCTTTCCTGACTTGCCTCTCACCAAGGCTGTATTCAAAGCGCATGTTGTTGCCTCCAGTCACGTAGTACTGTTGGCGACGTTACCTCTCAAAGGGATGCTACTCACATGGAATTTATTTTCTCTCTCTCTTTCTCTCTGGTAAAATTTTCAGCTTCAGCAAAATGCATGGAAAATAGGCACCTCACACTTCTTGAGCCGGCCACTTGCCCTGGTGATAGCTTGCTTTTTGGTGTGCATGCCCTGACCTGAAGCCAAGTCCCTCCTTTGAATACAGCCTTGCCTTTTCTCACCCAGTTGTGCATGCTGGTAACTTACCTTTACCACCAGTTCTGCTGTCCTGTAACCCAGCTGACACGTGGTTAAGCTGGAATCTAATAAAGCTTTCCCTGTCTTCCTCGTCTCTGTTTGAACTTGAATTTCCGCAATCCTAACAGAGTCCCATCCCATAAATAATAATTGGTTTAGAGGCTGAATAACTCAGCAACCTATTTGATGCCTCTTGTTAGCATTGAGCACGCATTATGATTTGGCAATTAGCAAACGAGTGAAGGCACAGTGTTTTTCTTCTCGCCTCCGTGGGCGCTTACGTCAGTGCTGGCCGGGGGTTTGGTCGCGGGGAGGAGCACTGAACAGCAAGTCACCTGGAGAAGTTTGGGTTAGCGTCTTGCGAGGGACTCGCACGTGTCAGTGGGCTGCTGTGTCGGGTGGGTCAATCCCTCTTGCCTTAGGAAGGTACAGGAGAGGGACCGACGTGTGGAGTTTGTTCTTTAGTATGGCAATATTACACTTCACCTGCCTTTTAACCACATGAAAGAGAAAAACACACCTTGTTTTAAAAGCACTGGCAAGTCAAACCTAACAGTCTTCAAATAAGCAGCTGTGATACACCTGTGGGTGGGGGCACGAGCATTGCTTACTGATACCGATGTATGGGCGCTTGGGCAATACTAAACCCCCTTTTTGAGTAAATGGCCTTTCGGATCAGTAGGATTCCTGAAAGCAGCAGCCAGCAGCTAACAAGAAACCAGGTTTTTATGACTGTGGTTCTAAAGTCTCTCGCCATACGGAGAGTTCAGGTGCAAGACCGAAACCCCAATGCTTTTTGACTTTGTGATTTGTATAAGATTGACTGGTTACACTCTGAACGAGAGCAATTAACGTGATTCGGAAAGCAGGGGAGGAATACTAGGCTACCTTGCTACCTACTTACTGTTTTTTCACAAAAAAATGCATCTTTTCTCCTTCAGCCAAAGCCTCAGCGTGCCAGGCAGCGCCTCAGCTTTTGCTTCACAGCTGTTGCCTCACTGGCACAAAGAAGGATGTTACAAACACCTTGCGCGGTACCTTTCTTCACTTTACCTAACAAGGTAACTTCAGTGTAGCTCCGGTTTTTGCTGATGCAAATCCTGGTGTAGCTCCGTTTGTGCTGGCACAGGTCTTTTGCAAAAACAGTCTCTGCTGTTGCAGGACCTGGTAAAGTTCATAACCAGTAAAATAATTCTTTCTCTACCCGTGCAGTTGGATCAGCAGCTCCTTAAGCTTACCGGGAGCAGAATGCGATTGCTGTTTGTTGGCTGATGTTATTACAAGTGTGAGGAAGTAGCATCTTAAAAGGAGGTTGTAAACTGTGTCCTCACCAGTATAAGCACAGTTGCAATAAACTTCTCGGAGCTGTTGTAGAGCGTTTTGCAAAAGCCCGCAGATGTATTTTGGAAAATAAAGTTTCAAGTGCCTCCCTGCTCAGAGCACGAGAGGGCTGTGATTTATGGGGAAGCCGGATTTGAAAAGAAGGTGGAAACAGGCTGGTGGTGCTTCTGCAGAGCAGAATAGCTTGGGAGGGATGAAAAACTAACAATAACAACCCCAGAAGACCTAGAGAGCAGATGAGAACAAAAGAAAAGTGTTTTGGAAAGTTTCGGCTGACACGGGCCACACAGGGAGGCTCGGCCGTTGGCAGTGCTGCACAAAGGCGATGCCCTCCAGGCTGCAGAGTACCCTGCGGGCTGCGGCTGGGGAACTCGGCAAAGACTTTTGGGGGAAGCATCTTACTTAAACTGAAAGTAAGAGAGCAACAAGACTGAGGGAAAACGCCTCAAAACAAAACGACTCAAAACTGATGAACCAAGCCACCAGCTGAACAATAGAGAGCCCCCTCGCCCAAAAGAATAGTTTATTTGCAAAAGACATTTTTGGGGAAAAAAATTCCTTTGTGATGCACAGGAGACAGGGTGACCTCTGCAAACTGCTTCGAACCTGACTTCGTGGGCAAGAGCTTCCCTGAGACGATGTGGTGTCGTCGTGATGGCTGTTCGCACTGGGTCAAACTCCGGTGATTTCTTTATTAATTAATCTTGGGAATGGCACCTCCCAGGGAGAACAAAGCACCCAGCCCTGCCCCGGGCACCGGCTTCGGCAGGGACACACTGGGCTCTCGCGCCGGCTGCAGGTAAAAAGGCCCCCGTGAGCCTGAATTCATTTGTTGCTACGTCTGCGATCCCGCAAACCCATCGGGCAGGTGGTACCCGAACAAAACCGCCTGGCTCCCAGCGCTGCTTCCGCAAAGATGGGAAGCCCTTGACCTTCCCCCTTGTATTTCATGATGGTTTCCTTTGTCCTGCTGCCTCCTCCCTTCGTCATTCCCTTTTCCAAGCCAGGCAAATGCCATTCTGGAAGCTTTGCGCAGCAGGGTGCTCTTTCCGACAGCTGTCCCACCGGGATGGGAAGCCGCCTTCCTGTTCCTCTCTGCCCCGCTACCAACGCTTCCATGCAAGTGTCTCTCCTGTGTTTTGTCTCTTACTGCAATTGCCTGGAAGTACTTTCAAACAAGCGGTGGATTAGAGCTGCTGAGCATAAACACACTGCGAGCTGCAACATTTCGATGCCATAAAAGATTCCCTGGACTTTTTCCGATGCAGGAAGAGTGATTTATCTCCCTGGCCGTGCATCCACGCGGCTTGTATTTCAGGCAGGGAAGGATACGCGGATCATGTGTGTTCAGCAAGACCATGGTGGAGCCTCAACAATTACATGGGCACGTCTTGGGGTTGCAGTCTCCAGAAACTGGGAGCTTTTCTCTTTGTCCAAAGTTTTTGGGGAGCCTTACTATGTGCGAGCACACAGGGTATTAAAGAGGAAAAAGCCCTTTCATACAAAACCATTGCCGGTTTCTGCCAAGCCGATGCTGAGATGTTGCTCAAGGAGCCTACAGCAAAGAAGCGAGACACCAGACAAGCACCACCGACCGCTGAACCACATGAAAACAGCTCCTACAGCCGGGCTTACGCTTACGCCGGCAGAAAAGTTTGTGTCATGTTTGCTGAAATGAGATTCGATGGTTTTATTTTACCAAAAGGCCTCCCAAGGTACCTGAACCGCTGGCTCTGGGAAGCGCAGAGGCTTTTCTCCATGCCAGGCAGCTAATTTCCAGGGAAAGACCCCCGATTTGCTCCATCTGAAGGGCAGAGCACAGGGCTGGACTGTCCCTGCTGCTGCAGCATCGTTAGCCGAATTATCAGTCTCCTCCCCGTCAGCTCCTGGCTCTGCAAACCTCATCTTCTCCCATCTTGCTCTCAGCATCACCGGCCACTGCACCGGCTCCGTCCCTCGCCTGCATGAAACTGCGTCGAGTCCCACGTACTTATTTTGGCCCTTGAGCACCTTTTCCTGGAGGAAGATCACACCAGGCTCCGCCAGCCCGGCCCTTTCTGTCGCTGTCGCAGGAATAACTGCTTTCACCACGCCGTGAGCACAACCCTTGCAGCGCCCACTATGCAAACAGCGGGCACTGTCACACCGGCTGTGCCATCTGCCTGTGACAATAAAGCAAATTCTCTGCAAAATTCCCTCCCTGCCTCAGCTTTGTCTTTCGGGCCAGCCCTGTTTTCAGTTCGGGGCTTACTCCTTACCGATTTCTGCCCCATTGAGCTCAAGGACTAGCTGGACATCCTCCGAGGGGAAAAAGTGACATAAATGAATACAAAAAGCATCAATTCCAGGCTCCCAAATTGCCTTTAAATTCCCAAGTGAAACCAGGCAAGATTTTGGCTGCTCCAGAGAATGGCCACCCTGCCAGCCCGGGGAGCAGCTTTCCCAGCGCATCTCAGGAGACCTCCCACGGTCTGTGCGAGCTTGTTTGGAAGCCACCCCTTGGGTCCTGCTTCTGCTCCCTGCCCAATTCCAGATGAGAAAATCGGATTGGCCTTGACTTGTTTGCTGCACGTCGGTGGGGGCACAGCCTGGCCGCGTTATCGCCCCCATCAGGGACGATTCCTGACTCAGGCGTACAGAATCAAGGGCGCAGAGAAAAACAAGCCACGCAGCTTGCCAGGACCACTGGAAAAGATGTTGGGGTGAATTAAGTACAAGATCACTTTAGGGATGTACCCCCTGCTCCGGGCACACGAAGTTGCCGGGAGAAGCCAGCCGCGACCACCTGAACATGGGAATAGTTACTCCCTTGCTGGTTTCTAACAGGTGGGGAAAAGAATTATTAAAAAAACCCTGTTTACAGGTTTTTTTGTCAGGATTGATCCCTCTCATTCACATCGACTGCTCAGCTCGGGGAGGAACGTCCAGCTCCATCCCTCTTACCAAAACTCCAGAGATCGGCAGAGATCCCTCTCCCTCTCCCGAAGGGGAACATGCCGGTAGGAAGAGATACTTTTTAGTTCAAATTAAAAATAAAATGGTACAAATGATGTATTGCGGGGAAGCCCTTGTGCTGCGTTTTAACGCTGTGTCCCGAGGCAGGTTTAGAGGCCCCTGGGTATCGCCTCCCCCCCCCCCAAAAAAAAGCAGCATCCCCAGAGACTGGGATGGGGAACGCAGCTTTCAGCCCTCTGAGGGGGGTAAAGAGGTCTGGCCGCTGCCTCTTGAAAGATTTTTATTTATTTTCATAGTGCTTATTAAGCTTTTATTAGAGCAGGATAATACCGTGCTCAGTGCTATTCCCTGCATCCAGGCTCAGGTCCTGGATTTGCGGCAGGAGTTACGATCTCTCTTCTGCCCCGCAGTGATATTTCCCTTCATCCCACCGTTGCCACCGATCCAGGAGGGATCAGACATGTTCCCCGTTGCCCAATTCGCGCAGCCAGGTACCGCAGAGCTCTCCTGCCCCTTCCTACATCACCTTGGGAGCATCAGGCACCTCGCGATGGATTTCCCACTCCAAAAAAGCCAGGGCTGCTTTCTGGAAATGTGCCCCCGCCCCGACACTCCTCTGCCTGACTCAGCCCGCTCCCTTCCCTTTTAAAATATAAACCACTTTGAGGTGAATCACAACCAAAGCTGAGCTGTGGGCGAACTCCAGCCAAACCCCGTGCAATCCTCCCGTGAGTCCTCAGTGACCTGCAAATGTCCAGGGAGGCCCTGGAGCCGCAGGAAAAAATGGATGCGGAGAGCCCAGGTCTGCTTTTGGGGCTGCTGCGATTAGCCCCGACCTGCCCCGCAGGGGGAATGCAATGATTTTTTTTTTGCATTAATTTTATGCCACTGAGGAAGCAGGATAACACCCACCCTACAGCCTTTCTCCGCTGGGGAAGGTGTATGGTAGAAGGACACATATTAAGCTGAAATTGCAAAATTAGCCTGTTTGTGGTTCAAGTGCAGCTTTGGTATAAGAAGAGAGACTGGGCTTTTTGAAAAAAAATATAGAGAAGTATCGAGGGCATCATGTTTAATCTTGGCTGGTCTTGTCAGCAGTGTTTGCTCCGGCATCTTTCGCATCTTTCCCCGCCGTGGAGAAGCGGTGAGGGCTGGAGGAGGTGGGAGAGGAATAAAAGAGATGCCGTAATTCGGGGAAGGAGGCGGAGGGCAGGGCGGCCGGGGATACCCACTGATTAATGGGCTGTCGGGCTCCAATCGTTTAGATGTAGAGATATAACCATAATGATGATAACCCCAATAATTACTGTTATTAACAATAATCCCACTTAGCGCTTGTTCTTTCCCAAGCGTTGTGGCAACAGGACCTCGGTAACCCTCGGCGCGTGCCCCCGGGGTAGCTGCTGTCCTCACCCCGGGGTGGGGAATCCGGACTGGGAATGCTCCGGCAAAACCTGAAGTCCTCTAGGGCCTGAACGCGAGTTCCAGCCCTGGATAGCAAAGCAAGCCAAACCCAGCGCCCCAGGACAGCACGTGTCCCCGGCTGATAAAATCTCGTTTTCAGCCCCTAATGGGTGTTTGTGGTGATGGCGTTGCGTGCGCGTGTCTTTGGTTATCTCTTGTGCTGGTGTCCCTGGTTGCCCGTCCCGTCGGCGCTGGTGCTTGCCACATCGCCCGGGTGGCGGAACATCTGCGTGTCGGGACACCCCGCGAGCCGTCCTTCGGGTGTTTAATCCCTGCAGCTTCTCCCAGGCCATTTTTTAATCTTATTTAATGAACAAATACGAGTGCGTTCTAAACCCAGCGCCATCCTTTAATTATTCCTCATATTTGATGACAACGAACTAATTCCCGAATGATGAGCTCAGACATTAAAGGCACATCTCCTGAGTGCCTGGTCATTAATATTTCTCTTCCCTCAGTCCGTATTTTGCCTGCTGTAAGCAGTTTTGATATAACGAGCCCAGTGACTGCATCAGGTGGCACAGTGGAAAGGTATTTACCAGCCATAGGCCACCGGGCTGCGTTACAGGCTGGGAACCACTGAAAACTGGGCGTCTAGCTGTCAAGGTGCTCCACCCAAGGACCTCTCCCTCAAAAACACCCCAGGACATTGGGAAATCCAAGAGGGGAGCTGCTCCGAAAGCTTCGGCTCATTGACTCACCCCGCTGACCCCAAGTTTTCTTGCGGCCGCCGCGAGCATCTCTCCAGGTTCAGGAGGGGAGGCGGAGGGCTGGAGCGGTCCCGGGTGCAATAGGAAATGGGATCTGCTTTATATGACAGACCCTGTTGTCCCATGCTGGTGGAGAAGGAGGGAAGGCAAGAAATGCCTGCCTAGGGAACGGGATGCTCCGAGGAAAGCCAGCCCCGGAGCAGAGCAGGGTGCCGAAGGCACCCAGTACAACCAGTACTCCCATCACCAGCTCCCACCAGAAAGCTTTTCTTCATCCTGTGCCGTGCAAAACATGTCAGGCTAAAAACGCCACAAGGAGTGAAAATACTCAGCTAATGGTTTCTGGAAGAGAGATTTAGATAGGGAGCTAAAAATACATCCCAATAACCATCTGCTGAGCTCTGAGCTTTGAACGCTGCTCGACCCATCCCCGAGCCCGGCGCGGGTTACAAAGCGTGTGGGAACCGCCAAAAAGAAATCACGTCATATCGTATCTTTTCCCAAAAGAGAAAAATTCTTTGAAAGTTGTTCCACATTTAAATTAATCAGGCCAGGGTCTACCTGCTACCTGCAGAATGAAAAGCTTAGCACCGCCGGGACTGAAACTGTGCACTTGGGCATGCCCAAATTAACGACACCGCATCCTGCGATTATCCTCCAGGAGCTGCCAAAGCGATCGCCGCCTCCTAAAACACACCTGCGGCGGCCTGCACGGGCTTATCGATGCATATTTGCTGCTGTACTCAATACAGATGCAAATATTTGGTTACTAAGGAAGCAATGAATATTGCCACAGTCTCCAAGGAAACACTAGGGCATGTCTCAACCACTCCAAGTTAGTGGATGCTTCCCAGCTGCTCTCAGCATCTTTATCTCCTGCTGCATCCCTGTCTCCCGAGTTCGCCCTCCTTTTCAGGTTGGACCTGGTGCAGAAGCTTTTGCTTCCAAAATATTGGCACGGTCTCCATAGAGAAGATCATCCCCAGCCCAGGTGAGAGGAGATGGGGATATGCCTGGGTCCATCCTTCCCACCCCCCAATTCTTTGTGGCTGAACTCTGGTCTCGCCGCGCTCAGTGCACGTAAAACCCCCAAATGTGGCAAAATGAGATTTTTATCACTGAAAAAGCGACTGGAGCGAAGGGATAGACCTGCAGTGGGAGAAGGTGCTGGATTTAAGCAGCAGCTCCAGTTTCTCGTGAACTGATAGAACTGGTACAAAATACAGGGGGGAAAAAAAACACCTTTTGAGGAGGAGAAACCTCCTTTAAAGGCAACAAGGAACCCGTGGGGAGGAAAGCTGCTGGGTTTGTAACCACTGATGTACCTCATTCCTCCCGCATTATCGATAGCAGCCAACCTGCCAAATATTTTCTGTTTCCGCAGCCTGACGTGGTGACCGATGCAATTCCCGGCATAATCCGAGGGCTTCCCTTATACGGCTTGACACCACAACCCCGGTGACTAACCCGGCCCTTTCTCCACCAAGCGACACCTCGGTGATGTGCAAAGAGGCGCAGCCTTCGTGTCTTCGTGCAACGACTGGGTGCGTTCCGCAGGCTCTGAGTCACCAGGGGAGTCACCGGGGCAGCCAGCGCGTTCTTGCTCGTCTTCCCACGTGCCTATTGCAGGGCACGGGCGGGCAGGGATGGTTTCTGCTCCGATTTCTCAAGAAACAGCCCCGATGCTGTTGCAACCACGGGAGCATGTGGAGAAAGGGGCAGGCTGGGGTAGGAAACATTGTGCCGGCCAAAAACGCAGCTGGGGTTGCAACAACTCATCGGCTGCTAATCCCATCACCCCGCTGATGCTCATGCATCATCACAGGGGTCTGGGTTAAAAACCAACCATTTTGGGGGAGGCACTGTTAAAAATTCCACATATTTCCGCAGCCTGGTTTACCCTTATTCAGGCAGCAAACTGCAGTGCAAGGATAAGAGCCGCGGGTGAGCGATACTAATCCCAGTTTAACCACTGAAGCTTGCTGGTTGTTAAACAGGAGGCTCGGAAAGAAGCTGCCCCTTGTTATTGCAGAGGCCGGGGTGAATAAATCACACTTTTCCACCTCTAAGGTCGGTAAAGAGCAGGCTTGGGCAGTTGCCCGAGGGAAGACGAAGGGGGATGAGGGTGCGGAGATCGCCGGGGGCTTCGGAGCAGATGCTGCTTCACCCTGATGCTGGAAAGTCGGCGCAGAGAAGGGTTCCGCTGAGATTACTGAATGGGGCATTTTTGAGGGCTGGGGAGTTTCACGGATGTTAAACCAAAGGATTTTTGCTTGTTTTAGAGGGGGATTTATTCAAACACACGGACTGTAAGTCGGCAGCGATGCACGTCAGCCCCGGGGGAGCATCACCTGTTCACTGTAACTCGGCGCACTTCCTACGTGCTGGCAAAGCTGCTGAGTTTGGTTTGGTCTGGCCAAAAAAACGGTGACTTGGAAGGAAGACAGACCCAAGGAAACAAGAACTTTCCCACAAGTGTCAGACTGGCAATGTATAACCAAACCCAGGAAAAATAATGTTAAAAAACCCTAGGCAGATGTAGAGTCCTGAAAGAGCCACCGAGGTTTGTGTGTGAAGGATGCTAACACAGCAAAGGTAAAAATAGGTGTAAAAACCAAATACAAGGGTCCGGATTCCTCAGTCCCGGCTCCAGCCTGTGTTTGGGTGAAGCAACTGAGAGCAAAAATAAATCCAATGCATTATTATTAGCATCACTAGGGGTGGTCACCGTTATTTAATTGCTGGATAGTTTCTGTGTTCAGAAATAGCGCCATTTCCCATCCCTCTTCCTCCCTCTCCAAATAGGAAAGGGCTAATCAGTGCTTCATTATTTATATCTGCAATTGGCAGGCAGCGGACAGCTTTCCATGGCAGGAATCGGAGGAATCCCTACAGGAATGTCCCCAGCCTCCATGGGGTATCCCATGTGCCGGACCGCGGCTGCTGAGCAGGACGTCGGTGGCAACGGGTCAGCTCTGCGGTTGTGTGAGCCCTCACCGAAGAAGCCGAGCCTAAACCTAATTAATTGTTGCGATTAATTCAGGATGATTCACTTTCATCATTTCAGGCCGGGATGAAACCGTAGCCCGGCGGCGGAGCGGGATGCTGGTGGTGACCGTATGCATCCCCGGGGCTGAGCCAAAGCCCATTAGGAAAAAGACTCATTGATTTAACGACCTTTGGATCAGCCCCGGTGAATCCGGCCTCACCGCTGTGCCGATGGGTGCTGCCTAACGAGCAATCATGATATGCATCGTCTCACCAGGCAGGTACAAAAGCATTAATTACAAAAGCTGGTTTATCATTGCCTCGGATGTTTTCCTGCTTCCTTAAGGGAAAAAATAAAATAGCTCTTGTTGTTCAACAGGATTTTCCCAGCTGTTGACCATGCGGTTTTGGAGGTTTCTGAAATCACCTGGCTCTTTCCGGCATTACCACCTGCCAGCGAGGATGTTGTGTGGCTAAAAAATGGAAAATTACCCAGATCTGAATCTGCCCTTGATCATCACCTTATTATTGGCAGTTTTAGTCTTGTTCTTGCGTTTTTAAAGTATTGCTGTGAATGTGCAGGGTGGTACATGCTATGGAAGCATTTCCTAGTAAACTGCCATATTTTTCTTTAAATACAGCTCCGTTTGATGCGTTGATGGTGCCCAGCACCAGCGGTTACAGCCGTGCCCTAATGACCAAGGTATTAACGGTGTTTTCCCGTAACCTCGGCAAAGAACACAGGTTACAGTCTACATAAACTCGGGCTAAAGTGGTTTTGTGCTCGGTAAAAGATAATCTTTTCAGGTGCTTCTTTGAGTCACCCCGTACATTATTGCGCCTCCGCCCAGTTCATTTCTTTATTTTTATTTTTTTTTCCAGGAGGTGCTGGGAAAACACGGGCTCGTAACACATTAACAGAGCCCTTTGAAGGGCCTCCGGTCGCGGCGCTGAGCGCGGCTCGCGGGTGCTGCTGGAGTTGCGGCAGGTGGGTGCTGCTGCCCACGTAGTTTAATATAAATATTGCCCGCGTACTTGAATATAAATATTACCTGGCAAAGCACTGCATTTTTATTTCAAAAACTACTCAAGTGATAAGCGCTACTACAGCTTTACACCGGCCTTACTGTGAGTTTTCCGCAGCTTTTCTGCGAGTTTTTACTGCTTCCCTTGCTCACGAAGCGGCATCATTCCGATCTGCGGCAGCGCCACGGAGTAATCGCCTAATTCAATTACACAATATCCTCTGATTGCCGAGTGGCTCAGAGGTCCAGGAGCAGCAGTTGGGAAACGCTTATTTAATAACTTAATTATTATAATATCAACGTTATTTAGCACTTAGGCAGGACTCTGCGTTCGGGTAACAAAATTCACCCCTTATAATTTAATCTTATCCCTTAGGTGGTTTCCCCGAGAGCCCCAAAAGGAGGGATGCGACGGCGGGGGGTGTTTCGCAGGGCAAGAACGGCGCTTCCCCATTTATTTAAGGTCAGCTAATTATCCCTGGACGAGGTGGGGGGGCCAGGCTGAGGGATCAGGAACGCTGTTGGACCCGGGTCTCTCCCAAAAAATCATCATATCCGCCCCCCCGCGCCTCCAGCCCCGCAGGGATGAGGCCTCGCTGGGGCCACGTGGAGCGGGACCCGCCGTGGAGGGGGCGTGGCTTGATAAGGGGGCGTGGCTTGTGAAGCCATGAGGTGAGGTTTGCGGGGAGGGGGCGCGGCTTGTGAGGGAGAGGGCGTGGCTTGCTGAGGAGGGGGCGTGGCCTGGCCTCAGCGCTGCCCGCAGCCGGGGGCGCGGCGAGGCGGGGCCGGGGCCGCTCCGCCC
>VZSF01009100.1:0-42281 GCA_013398295.1 Chionis minor | reverse complement strand
TTTTTTTTTTTTTTTTTTTCGGAGGCAGCCGGTGTTTCTCGGCTCTGTGGCCTGTGAAGCGTAACTGAATTTCTTCTGTCCAGGGTAACAGGACTGCAGTGTGAGCTTTTATAACAGCCCGCTTCTTGCGAATTTAACTCAGTTTAGAGTGGTTTTGCAGGCCGGCATGTGCTGTTCAAGGTAGTAATTTCTGGCCTATTTGTTAACTGAAGTGCTGTCTGCTTTCAGTGCATCTCCTTAAAGCTTGCGTGCCTTGATTGCTCTGTACTTTGTGGCTGCAGCACCTACTGAATCTGGATGGAAAAAAGAAGTTGGCCTCTTTTTTTTTTCTTTTTTTTTTTTTTCAGTCTAGAATTGGAGATGCCACCCTGGCACGGGGTTGTTTTTGTTTTTATGGTTGGTACCAAGGAGATGGGAGTAGTGGTGCTTCAGAGGAAGCTGCGCTCGATGGTTGGTGGCTTGGTTAAGGAAGATATGTGTTGGGTGTGGGTTGTGTCACCAAAAGCTGGGGATACTTCTTCTTTTTAATGGATATGTGACCTGTTTATTTTTTTTTCTTAGGGAAGAGGAGACTCATGGGCCATTTGAGTTCAGTTTTTCTACTGATACATAGTTGATTCTCTCTATTTTGCTTTCGCTCTCTTGTCTACAGCAAATTTCCACCCCAGAGCCTGTGTTCAGGTGTGAGCGCTTGCACACTCGTGGGGGTTGCATAAACCAAATAAATTCAGTGGAGCGAAGGGAGCCTCTTTGTAGGTGCCTGCAAATCACGTTCTCACCACCCTTCCGGCTCTCGAAACAGGTTTTTCTCCTGATGCTTGAAAATAAAATTGGATTAATGCATATCAACACGTATTGCACTAGTGCTATATCTGCAGTGTGTCTTTTGTGCTACGTTTATTACTCTGTAATTGGAATGATTATTCCACTCTCCTGTGACCTTCACTGATCAGATGGACATCGCACGTTAAGCTCTTTTGGGGGAGATTGGTTTGTTCGTTGGTGGCCTTGAGCACACTTTTGCATGCTTACAGGGTAATAGTGTGTTGTTTTAAATTTAATTCTCGCGGTCAAGAATAGATTAGTCAATTCGATTTCATTACCATGGGCTAATGGGGTGTTGCAGTGTTTGCCAGCAATCCTGTGAAGATTGGTACCAATATTTTCTTGTTTGTTTTTGCAGGGGAGGGATTCTCTGTCCTGGCATGTTTGTGTGTAGGTACATGTAGATAAATACACACTTTAGGTTTACCTTATCTCACTGCGAACGCTTTGATGATGGGAGTTTTCTTTAGGGAAATGAGCCCCCAGTAGAAAATGAGCCTTGTGGCCGTCTCCTGATGGCGCTGTTAGGGCTTGCAGAAAGTCAGGTGCATGCACAAGTTTCTCACCCGGACTTGGGATCGCGCGGGGATGCGCCGCTTGGGCAGCCCCTTCACCTCGAGGGCAACACTCGGTTTGCTGGATGCATTTGAGAGTGGTTTTGTACACGGCCCTTGTTTCGCACCAAGACAACAACCGTTTTGCTTCGCTCGAGACCCAGCAGAATGCCCCGGCCTTTTTGAAGCAAGTAATGTGACCAGTAAGCCACCAACTCCACGTGCAAGGGTGTTTAAGCAGATAGCGATACGTTGCATTTATTTCCTAAAACAATGGAGGCTTTTTCCCCTTTCCAGGATGACCACTTGATTAAGGAGGTTGCAGCTAGCAAATTTTTCTTGCTGGAAACGTTTGGCTCCCAGGAAAACAGGTGGTTATGTTGCAAAGTCAGTGAATACTGCTCAAGCGAATCCTTAGTTTGAGAGATACGGCTCATACGTGATGTCTGTGTTGTTGGTGAAGTCCCAAATGCATCAATGTCACACTTGAGACTTGAAAAATGCCATGGTGGAATTCAGAGGTGAAACAATCCCTTTTGTCTCCTTTCTTTTAAAGATAGCTTTGCTGCTACTCTTAAAAATAGCAGTGGAACATCATCTAAGGTGCTCTTTCCAATGAAATTCTGCCTGTGCAGTTTTTGGCGTTACCAATGGCTCCGTTTTAGGCAAATTTGTTCAACTCCTTTGTTCGTCCCTCAAAAGCGCTTTTCTTGGACATCTTAACACATGAAACTGGAGTTCTGAGGTCTAGAAAATTTTCGAGCACAGAGTCAGTAGAGCACCTAGATCATGTTTTACTCAGGCTTTCGTTTGTATCTGAAATACAACTGAGGAAATGTTTCCCCTTAGGAGCTCAACAGATATTTCTGACCAAAATTGCCTTTTTTTTTCCTCCCCAGATGATATTGTACATGAAGGGTATATAAATGTGAATCTCTTTCTACTTAACATGTTGTCTTAATCTTGTAATATTTTTAGTAACGATCATGATTTTACACTGTGAATTATGAATTCAGCCGTGGGAGTTAGTAATTGGAGGAGTTTTGTAGGAAAAATGAACTTAAAATTCATTTTCCCTAGTGTTTTGGTTTGGGGTTGGGTTTTGAGTTGTTTTTTGGTTTTTTTTTTCAAACTATGCTAGCATTTAGAAGAGCTTTTGGCCATAGATCTGATTCCAAATTCTTTGTAACTTTTTATCTGCTACTACACTTTAGGTAGGTAAGAAAGATAAGAAAGGTACTTTTAATAAAAGGTAAAATTGTCCACTTTCCTTGCAGTCAAACTAGCTCAATAAAAAAAATACTTTTAGGGACAGTTGTCTGAAAATGGAGGTCAGTGGCAGATTTTGTAAGCTGACACCGGTAAAGTGGGTTTTTTTCTACGCAAAGAAAAAAAAAATAATCGACTGTACTGCTTCACCTGCTTTGAGGTGAGATTATAGTTGTGGATTTTGAAATGACCAGTGTTTGAACCTTGGGTCTGTCTGTCCCTCTGTCCGTGGGTGACCAGCTTCACCGGGGGGGAAAAGCAGGTTTAATTTCAGGCATGTGACGGTGCCGCTGCCCTGGGAGTGACTGGGGGTTACTGTGAGCTGTTGAGGTTATTTAGAAGAAAAATCCGCTTCCTGAAGGGCGCTTTGGGGATGTGAGACCAGCACAGCACGGTCCATCCTTGT
Organism: Chionis minor; assembly: GCA_013398295.1. Lineage (NCBI taxonomy): Eukaryota > Metazoa > Chordata > Aves > Charadriiformes > Chionidae > Chionis > Chionis minor. The sequence goes on along the minus strand of VZSF01009100.1, from coordinate 39,227 downwards.
GTAACTGCCTGTCCCTGCTACGAGTGGGCTTTGGGCTTCTTTGCTTGGGCTTCAGGTAGCCGAGCTGGACGCAGCCTCAGCATCTCCAGTGGAGGGTGATGCCCTGAGTTCCTGGTGGTAAGATACTTACAGCTGCTTGCTTATGGGAAGGGGGAAAACAAATGTGCTTTTTTTTTTCCTTCCCCCGCCCCCAGTTAGCGCAGTTGCATCGCCAGCGGAGGTGAAGGCAGGCTGGGAATGCGCAGGTAGGGAATCCATCGGGCCACGACGCTGAGGACCTGGCGAGAGGTGGCTCCTTTGGGTGAGGTGTCTCACCTTCCAGCTTCCAGCCTCGCAGGGAGATCTCCCTGGAAGATGTAAGCGCTTGGCTGTGTGTTATGACAGGCCAGAGACTGCTGCGTGTGGCCAGCCAGAGTCTGCTGACTTGCTGAAAAACCTTCTGCAGTCATTCCCTGTCTTCCCTTTTTTTTTTTTCCTTAGCTGCAAGAAGGCCACTGATCTGTCTGTGGAGAGCTTTAGTCTGAACACTTGAATAGATTTGTATATTATGGTTTCAAAATTGTTCTTAATTGGTGCAGATATTGAGTCTGCCAGATGTTAGCCGTCTTTTCCAGCGGAGACTTAACTGTTATGAAGGGTTGAACTGGAAATAATTGTTTTACCTCAGGATGGTATTTCGTTTGGAAGATTAATAAAGTCCACTTGAAAAAGAGATTATCTTAAATTTGCTGCAGCTGGAAAGGACAAAGATTATCATTGTCAAAGGCCATGCGCGTCAAAACTAACTGGATCTCGTTTTTTTAAAGAAGGGAACTTAATAAAAATGTGCTTAAGATAAGCCCTGGAGGAATGTCTGAAAACTTTTAAAACTAAAGTATCAGTGGTAACAAGATGCAAATGTTACGCATAGACCCAATAAAAAACAAATAATTTTTTTATCCCTATAGAAGAATGTAACCAGCACGCTAGACTTCTGTCCGTGTTTCAATTGGTTACAGAGCTGGTAATAATGCAGTCTCTGTGTAAAGCCATATATATATTTAATTCTGGTGTTTCTGCCTTTATTTTTGTTTTTAAAGGAATAGTTATGTATCAGTGTGGCTTTTCACTGAAACCTACTGTTCCTTACTGCTTCCAAAGCAGCCGCGCAACCTGGTATTAGAGATTTTTGGGTGCCCCTTATAAGACATGAAGTTGGATGTGAAATGCTCACTCTGGTGAAACCCGATACTGAGTCTAGAAAAGGCTTTTTTTCACTTGCCCTGGGAGGCCGTGAGTTTTCCCTGTGAAGAACAGATAAAACTGTCTAATGTGAGAAAACTTGGCCATATAACAAAAATATACATGCCTTCTAATTGTTGGTTGGAAAGCTGTACTGCTCGGAGCTGTGCAGATTAAGCACTGTAAGAATAAAGTCTGTTTGGGTGTCAGATGTTTTTCTGTAAATTATGCCCTCTTTGCTTCTAAAATGCTACTGCAAAGACATGTGTTTACGATATACGTGAATATCTGGAGCACTCTAACAAATTTTGGATTTATTTATTTTTTTTCCCCCTGGTATAGCTAGAAACTGGGACTTCTGGGTTGTAGTAATGTTAGGAGAAGGTTGGGAAGGAGAGGGGATGTTTGCCTTTGATCCTGCTTTCTAACAGTGCTCCACCGTGGGATTGGGGCTGTACTTCATTAAATAGTTCAGTGGATAAATCTCTGAGTGTGCCTTACTTAAACTGGTTTGTAATGGGAGCAACCAGGGAGGGCTGAGGTATGTTCTGACTGATGTGAAATAGCTGTCTGAGCTGTGCAAGTTAGCTGTTTGATTCAGGACTTTATCTTTGGCTTACTATTAACTCTGCATTCTAATTAAAATAATGAATCTGCAGATGAACGAGATTGGATGTGGCGGAGAGAAAAAATCACCCCCTCGTGTTGTGGTTTGAGTTTCAGAGAAACTCGGGCCAGGATCTGTACTGTATTCTTCAAATAACAGCTTCCTCTGTTGCAAGAGAACCACAGGGCTTTCTGTGTATATTTTGAATTTACCTTTTGATTCCTCCCATGACTCACGGTGGGAAGTTTTGGACTTTCTGTAGGCAAAAAACCAGCCTTTCAAAGCACAGCTTAAGCATTGAGTAGGTCTGGGAGCAAACCCCCCCCACCAAAACCTCTGATCTTAAACCCAAATAATCTCTGAAGATCCTTGCAATTTGGGGCTGGGGTGAAAACAAACACAGAAACAAGTTATTTCGAGCTCTTCATCGTCTGTAATCATAGGCTTTCGCTGCAGTAATGCCGTTTGAGTGCTGGACTTGTAGCTAAAGAAAGCACCGAACCCCCGTACAGCTCAACGGCGGCTTTTTTGTGGTTAAGGTTTTGTGGTGATGCTCTGCCAGGTCTTACACTGGCTTCCTGCGGATTCTTTTCTGTGACTAAATTTATTTATTTTTCTTTTAGTTTGCTAGGACTATTCACAGGATGTTGTTCTTTACAGTTTAAGCCTCCATCTCAATGTTTAAGACCGGCCTTTTTGTTTGTACAAGAAGGCTAGAGTTTTCTTCCAGCTTGGTCTTTAAAAATATTAAAAACTTAACAGTATGCCGTTTAGCCTAACTGAAGCTCTCCTGCAGCCTCATGACCAGTCTGAACTCAAAGATTATCTTGTTCCCAGAACCCTGAACTGACAACTAATAAATGCTAATAGAAGGTAATAAATGCTAATAAAAGTTAATAAATGGGACAAGACTGATTTTGCTTAGTAAACAAAGCACAAGGAAATAATTTAGTGCGCAGCGGTGCTTTTAAACCAGTTTCCAGACTCCGTTCTGCTCTACCCCACCGTACGCCTGGCGTCTGTAGGGTATTTTCTATGTTTTACTCTCTCCGGTTTTGTTGTGTGTGGCCACTCCCCGGCTGCCTTCGCCCGCTGGTGTTACCCTGCTCACGTTTTTCTCAAGTTTCTATGCGTGCCTCTCCCACCTGAAGTGAAGGAACACATCTCCACTTTATTATATGTTTAAAATGGGTGGGGGGAAAATAAGATTATTGTCATACGGCGATAGCTCGGACACACTGAACTTCAAATATAGTGTTAAAACACCTTAGTTTGGGGTTAGAGGTGAATGACCGCGGCTAACGACCTGGAGATGCCCCTGCCTGCTGATTGAAGAATCATTCAGGAGGGTGGGACTTGGTTTTGATGCCAAAGAAATAAGTAATGGGTATGGTGGTTCATAATCCCCAGCTGTCGCCTAGTCTAGAAACGGTTCTTTTCGGATCTTTCCGCTTCAAAGTGGGCTTGGAAGAAAAGCTAAGGTTGTAGAACAGGGCCTGCTGGTGCGTTACCTGATTGCACGGGGCGTGCTAGACCTTTGTGAAAATGTCAGGACGATTCCGTGACTTTTTCTAGTTTCTGTGGCAGAAAGTGGCGTCTGGGAGGCATAGAGTTTCACCATGATTGGATTTGCTTAGTTTCAAAAGCCTTTCAAAAATGAAATTATTATATGAAATTGTTTAAAAAAAAAAACAAACCAAAACCAAACACCCTTGAAACGTGTGGGAATCTTTCTCTTCTGTTTTCTTTGCTGCGAGCGGTGTTGGTGCCTGTACAGAAATGACATCAACTCTGCCTCTGGATCGACTTCAATAACAAGAGCATCCAGAGAGCTGGGAGAGAATGGTGCTCTGTGCCCATTAATGATGCGTCCCGCTTGTTAATGACACAGAACATGGACTGGTGGCTGTGCGAAAGTGAATCACAGATGATGCGTTTCTTCAGCCTTTTGTTCCAGCATTTCCACACCCCTAACTCATCCACACGTGGCTTGATGGTTACTGGACTCAACTGGGAAGCGTGCTGCTGGACTCCGTGTATCCCGCTTCCCCCAAAGAGTTTGTTAATTTGAATCCCTTTCCAAGTAGGTTTTGGGACTCAACCTAGTCACGTCTGCTTTCTGTGTCATGCCTTCAAAAATAAGCCCACTGCTGCATTTTGGAGCTTTTTCTCACTGGAGGGATGTTCAGTTCTCCCTTTTTTGGCTTTTTCTCTCTGGAAGCCACCAACGTGCGCTGCTTTAGAGAAGGATTTTAGCTGTGTGTGAACAAACGGGCGGCGTGCGTTGCTCCTTTAGTAACGAGGCTCCGAGTTTAATCTTCAATCTGATGCTAATTTCGGTGGATTTATTCTGAATTTCCACTGAGATACAATCGAAAGCAAAAGTTTGTGTTAGAGCCCGAGCCTCAATTCCATGTAACTTCACACATCTCTTGGGGTAACGGACAAGCCAATGTTTTGTTTTACTGGTCTTAAATGGTTTCACGCATCTGAGTAGAAACTACAAAGCCTGGGTAAACTTGAGATAAAGTTCTGTATTGTACGGTTATCAGCACACAGGTGTGCCACTGCATTACAAACCCTGTTCTGTTTGCTCTGAAAGGGATGGGGATTTCATAGATATAAGTGGAGATCAACATTGCTTGAAAGGCATGACAGTTCACAGACCCTGTACTAAAAAGAGGAATTCCAGGGAAGAACCAGCGTAGTCCTCTTCATGTGGGCAAGAAAAACTTTGTAATTTCCGGTGGCTCATTAACATAGAGAACAGAGATGTTGAAGGAAGTGGTGACGTATAATAGGACTGGATCCCCCTTTACCCTTAAATACAGTAGGTGTGTTTAGTCCGTGCAGTGAGTCATGCTGGAATTAGAGATCAAAGGGATCCTGGCTCAGTGTTCATTCCAAATCAGTGGTTTCACTGGAAAATGTATTTCTGTCTGTGGATTCTTGCAGGTAAAATTTGTCTGCATGTCTCTGAGGGGAGAAAATACAACTATGTCTTTTTTTTTTCCCCACCTTTCTCTGATACAGAGAAAAGTAATTAAGTTTAGGAGGCCCATATCTGTTCAATCATAGCAGTCAAGTCCTGACAAGTGAAATCCAGTTAACAAAAATACTAGGTATTGGTGTAATTTTACATTGTTCTGTGGAATGGCATGGGTGCGTTAATATTGAATCGTATTGGGAATACCTGAAGGGTTCAAAAAGCTATTATCACTAAAACTGCTGCAAGAAAATTCCTCCCGTGCAGGTTTGAAAAAAAAATTAAATAAATCTTTATTTCCTCCTCTGGCTTTTTCCATAAGGCATTAACCATATGCCATTGGACAGTCTGGATTCTGTTCCAAACTCTTCCACTGAGTTTTTTCCCCAAATGGCTATACCAGCATAGCCTCACCTCTGGCTGTTTCTGTCATCCATGTGATTTTGAAACCCCTCTCCCTTTTCTTCCCGCCTCTCCCTCCCACTCTTTAAAGAAAGGGAGAAAAAGGGAGTGCAAAGCACTTAAAAACTCCTTAATGCCCTGGAAAATGTTTTTCCACTAATCTGTATTCTTAACCAGAGCGTAGAGCTGCCGGTTGTCAGTGGGAGACCAGCTTTTCTTAAAGGGGACAAAGTGACCCTGGGAATGGAGTCCCACTTGTGGAGATGCTGTACAGAATTATATCCTCTCAGGAATGGCTATGGAACAGAAGTAAGTTCATTTTGTGAGAACTAGCCCCGAAGGACAGCAAGCTCCTGGTGGCAGCTTGTGATGAACCTGCAAATAAGCCAGTTTTCCTTCAGAGCTTCCCTTCCCCTTTTGGGCGTTAGATCCTTCTGTCCATTTACGTGCAATGCAGCCAGACTCTTCCCTGTTGAGTTTCAATGGCTGGAAGAAATTGACTGTCTTTTTCACTCGTTGTTTCACCCAGGGGGTTATAGGAGCCTTTCGGTCGCCGTGTCGAGGTGGGCCATGCTGCCGCGGGTGCCGTGGGCTGGGTGTCGAGGTGCCAAACTAGCATCGTTTTGTTGCAGCCCTGAAAAGAGGTGTCATCCTCTTTTCAAATGCCTGGCCCCTCTCTTCGTTCTCCATACAGTTCGGTTTTCCTCCTCCAAAATCCTCGGTGAGACACCTCTCCAGACCCACGGGCAGGGATCTGTTCCCCATGGTGAGCTAGCACGGTGCTCTCGTGGAGCGGGCTTTGATTTGGGTGAGGTTTGGGTCCGTGACTCAGCCTGATGCTTCTGACCAAAGGCAGGGAATGAGGTCACCGTCACAGTCACTCTCTTCCTTTTCACCAGCCTTTTGCATTAAAACCAAATCCGTACTGAACTTTGAGTTTCCTGACTTGCAGAGATGCGATGAGGCGTTGGTAAGCCTAGGATCTTCAAGGGTATTCCAGTACGGGCCGGCGTTCATCAAGGATGTTTTTATTGTTTCCTTGTGAATTCAAGTGCTAAACAATTAGGTTCTTGGGAATTTATGCAACTGAGACAGCAAAAACAACCATTGTGTGAATTTAAGACTGATCTGCCTTTGGACAAATATTTAGAAATGTCCAATCGTGAATTTCATAACCTCCTAGCTGTCATCTTTATTAATTTGCTTCCATCTAAATGGCATGGTACTGTGGTTTAATGGTAATTCTGTAAAGGCTAGTCACCATCATTAACTAGGAATACTAAACTATATTCATCTGCTCATTGTACTAGAAGCGATTAAAGCGGCTGAAACAGAATGAGCATTCTTACATGTCCTGAAGGACCGTGCAAGGGTGCTGTGTGTTTTCTCAAGTGTCGTAGGAGCCTTTGAAGACAGTTTATTTTTTGTAATACTTGTGTTCTTAGAATCCTGATACTACACGTAAAAGCCAAGCTTAAACATATTTACCTTTACAGAGGTAATAAAACTCTTAAAATGTAGATAAGATAATGGACATACAAGAGCACTGTTGGGGGACTTTGCTAGGTGTGTGTCCCACCTGCCTTCCCGACTCCTGCAAGCAGATAAGCATTATCTCATTTTAATAAACAGTTTCCTTGATCTTAAATAGGTTCGGTAAAATATTTAGTGTTGGGGCAGAGCTTAAGATGACTTCTACCTCTCGGTTTTGAGGCTGGCTCTGAAAGGATGCGGAGGAAGAGGGAGGGCAGATGGAGAGAAACCTAGAGACGAGGTAAGGAGAGCAGTGAGCGCTTTCGCCTCATCTTGCTATTCTTGGCGTTTTGGGCTGAAGAACTGCAGAAATGAACGAAAATGTTGTGCTGATACATTCCAGCAGGTTCTCTGGTTCCTTTTCACAGAAGAGTAATCCCGGTCTGTTATCGCTTGGTCTTATCGGAGCCTCTCAGAATTAGCTGGAGATGATAACAGCAGGGTGGTGGCAATGTTTCTAGCGAAGGGAATGGCTATGTATAGAAAGCATTTACTTATCAAATCGGTAAGTCACAAGGCCTTTTATGAGAGAGGATGTTAAAATATTGGTGTTTTGAACTTAGGACGAGTTACATTCCAGCGGCTAAGCTTAGCAAGTTGCCCGTTTAATTACATAGTTCAGTATTTCTTTACAGAAATGGAGCAGTTTTCCCCCGAAATGGATGATTTGCCTGAATACTGAAATGCAAAAGGATGGGAGGATCTGCTGAGAAGGAGGTGGGATTTATGTGTTGGTTGACTGCGGTAGGTGTTGAAAATGGTGCTGTCTCTGATCATTTTGTGCCATGCTGGTGACGTATTGGTTTTCTTTTAAGGTCACCAGCTAGCCTAAATGCAACAGGTGCTATTTACTGACGTATTCCTGAAAGCAATCCTTCAGAAAGGCTAGCAGTTTAGCTGGGATTGTTTTTCAGCTGTGGAAATGCAGTGGACATCCTTGGTTTGCTCTCCAGAGTAATATTGGGCTTCCTGCTGGCTCACCATGCAAACCCCTCTTCCCAAGGGATGTAGCTGCGCATCCCTTTGGTGGAACTCAACCTGAAGTCCACCGACTGGATGTGCGTGTAAACGTTCCGGTGCCAGAAAACCCCTGCTCCATCTGGAGAGCAGGAGACCCGCAGCGCGATGGCAACGCTCACGACAGCCGGGTTTTCCTCTTCAACAAAGTCATAAGGCAGTTCCAAAAAGAAATCATCCTCACCCTACATGGGAAAAATTTCCTGCAGTTCAAAGCCCGCTAGATTACTTCTTAGAGCTGTGATGTAAGAACCTTCCATGTAGTCATGTGCATGAGCTGAGATAATGCACTATTTTAACTTGGCAGTCTGCAAGACCACATTCACGAAAGCTTTCATGAGGTGTTTATAGAAAATAGAAAGGAAATTCATGCCACAGAAGTTTGCCTGTACTTTCCGACAGCCTAGCGTTAGATCTTATTATGGCCTTAAATCTTTTCTCTAACTACTTGTCTCCTCCGCTGCCAGACTTTTGGCAGGGTGTCTGTATTTTGCAAAGAGCCCTTAGCAGCAGTAGGAGGTGAGAAATTACAAGTGAGATGTCCCGAGCACCTTAAAAATACAAATGTATTTTTAAAATGGTGATGGTGTATATTAGAGTGTGCTTCTGTGACATCTTTTAAAAGTTGCTGCAGGGTGAGAACTATATAGAATATACTCCTTTGTTACAGTGAGTGTTCTTGACTAAGTAGATTTCAAGTCTGGTTTATTGTATGGTTGCTTTTTCTTCTTATTTTTCTGCCCTCTCCAAAGCCCTCCTCCATACTAATATTTTTATCAGCTCTTGAGGTGTCTTCTGCGTTGTGGGGATAAAAAAATGGGCAAGAGAACCTAGAATTAGGTGTAAAAAAAAAAGGAGAGGTGAGGGAAGGGGGAATACAACTATCTATGGAAAAATACAGATTCTTCTAGTGCTGCAAAAGATGAGAGGGAGAACCTTGAAAATCAGCTCAAGTCTCCTGTGCTGGATTTTACGTAGAAGCTATGAAGCTCTTGGGGTGCTCGGCTTCCAAAACACGTCATGTCAAAGTCTGACGTGGTCATTTGTGCCAGTAATCCTTCTACTGACCTGTTAGGTTTATTAATGGGTATTTTATATTACTCTTCTAAAATTAATGTGCTGAAGTAAAGAACTAAGAGCTTGAAGTGAGTGTGCTAGGGAGAGGAGAAAACAGGATGGGACCCTCCTGCTTTAGGAACCCCAACAGATCAAGGTCGGATCACTAGTTCAATTTTTAGCATGGAGGATGAGGGTTGAATGTCATATTTGGTGGCAAGCTGCAGAAAGCTTTTATTTACTACAAATATTTGCTTAACGCTACCTAATGTGCACTTTACAATGGTGTGGCATTTTTCTAAAGTACACGCTAGTAGTTTTGCATCTTAGCAAAATATGAGAACTGTGTTGAAGGCCTGGAACAAGATTGATTTTAGTTTTCTAATTATTATTTTTTAAATTTATTTTTATCTTAAGCCACTGAAGCTTCAGATTCTGGGACAGGCATGCTGGTGCCTATCTTCTGCCATTTAAATACATTTGATTAAATTAAGAGCATTAAGCAATTTTTAAGTTTCCCTAAACAATGGATGGATTTTTCTGTGATTATTCCATGAGTCAGTTATAATAATCCCTTTTCATTGTGCAGTTTCGTTGCTGAAACCCCGCGCTGAAGTATTGTTGGTAACTCCCTTATAAACAACCCCACTTCCAATTTGCAGAAGAAATTTTTCTCGCTCTGTTCCTGTTCTACTGCAGCCTGTATTTATTTCGGTAATGATGTGGATGTTGGAGATGAGCTGTCCAAAGGAATCACATGGCTTTACTGGGACACCGGGATAATAGCGTGCTCTGTTCCACAGCTCAGGCTCCTCGTTCAGGCTCCCCTTTGTCTGCGCGGGGTCTCCGAAAGCTTGTTTTGACCTTTTCGGCGCAGGAGACCGCAATTCTACAAGTTTCTCACATTAGCGCTTGTTCCAGGCTGTTTCTTTACGTTGACCGAAAGAATTGGAGGTGATGAATAGTCTATGCAAAAATTGCAGTGTGATTTAAAAGCTACTGTTTCCTGCCCTGCTATTGCAGGGTTAGCAAAAAAAACGACTTCAAGATGTGCAACTTCTGCTTCTCATTTGGTCAGAGATGCTTGTACGTGTCTGTTAGACCCACAGAATGAAATTTAACCTCCCTGCCAGACCATAGGTGGGTAGATAAACACAGAGCAGTTTCTCAGGGGGAGCCAAGAATACCAGGCAGCTTTTTCACTTTTGCAGGAAGTGAAAAAAATAAAATTGACTTAAGTCAGTACTTCTCTTTAGGCTGATAGTCTCTGTTCTGTTCTTTGTCCTTCACTTAAGTTTTATAGCATCTGTCACTGTATTTTGGTAATATTCTCTTCAAAGAGATTGGTCGAGTAGTGAGTTTATTTGGATGAATTTCACAGCAGTTTTATATATATGCCTGTGCCAGAGTGTTAGAACAAAACACCTGAATGTTTGACATACTAAATACCACAAAATTGCAGCTTGTTGATAGGCAGAGTTGTAAAATAAATGTACATACGCGATCGGCTGTCTTTAATGCACGAGGTTTGCGGTACTTATGTTTGCTAGCGATTTCCTTACATGGGAATTCAGTATTTGATAATTAACTCGTAGCTAGCAGCGCTATACAGAAATGTAATCCTGTGCTTTTCAGATTACCTGTTTCAAAATGAGTCAGAGTAATTACTTTATCTGCAGTTACAACAACAGTTTTACAGGAATGTAATGTTCTTTGCCTTGGCTGTTTCATAAGCTGCGCTTGCAGTTGTCTTCTGCAGGCCCAGGCTACGCAGAGCTCCTCTGTAGGCGTCAGTGGCAAATGAGATAAGGGTTTGCTGTGTGAATGTATAGAAATGAGTGCAATGTATTAATATATAGGAGTAAGCGCCGCTATTTTCTAGAAAAGAGTTTGATCAGACAGAACTGAGGTGAGCATGGACTCAGCTATGAGCTAAAAATGAGAGTGTAGTACAATGGCTTTTGTTGAGCCTGCTGGGCTGAACTCTATAGAAATGTATTAGTTGCTCGAATTCTCCTTTTCCTCCTCGTTTTGTGCCTGCGCCGGTCGGCGGGTTGCTGGCACAGTGAACGCCCGTCAGCACCGTGAGACCGGTCAGAGGTAAATACGAACAGCAGCATGGGAAACAGCCCTGGGAATACGATGCTGTCCTCCAATGTAGTGAGATCAGGATGTGCCAGTCGTCTTAAATTTCCTTTATATTGTTAATAGAAATAGAGAGAGAGAGAGAAAGAAAGGGGAAAAAAAAGCGGATATACTTACAAAATGGGGGAAACGCCTTGGACATAATTGGTACAAGAGGAAGAGAACCGAGAATTTGAGCATGGTCCCAGGAAGGCTGATAGAGTAGCTACCTAGGCTACAATCAAATATTTACAAAGCTGACTTAATTCTACCCAGTTGAGCTACAAAGCAGCCCAAAATGCAGTGTTCTGATTCTCATCCTGCCAAAAGTGTCATGCTATATTGATCAATGTCAAATGGGTGTTTGGGTTTAAATCTTATCAGATGTTTCGTAGTTAGACCTAATCATATTTACTCCGCCATGCGTGGGCTGTGTCGTATTCCTGGAATCGGAGCTGACTTGTCCAGCAAACTGTCTGCCTGACGCTTCCTTTCAGAGTAAAATGTTGCTGCAGGTATGTTGGAGGCACAGAGCCGTGGCGCTGGAAGGTCCCGCTCCCCAGCAGCCTGCTGGCTTCAGCCTGCCCGCGGAAACGGAATATCCTGTTGGCGTGGGGAATAGCAGTTCCCTGTCTTAATGAAGCTGCGTAAAAGAGCCGCGTGCTAGGAGCCGATATCCTAGTTCACGCGTAGCTTTGCAGCTACAATGTGTTTCGGACAGCTGCAAGGCTGTTTCGGTAAAACTGAGGGCTGACCTCAGTAACTGGAAGTTTAAAGTTCATCGTAACATTTCCCTGTTGCAGCGGGAACATCCTGGAGGCTTTTGGGCAGTTCCTCTCCTGCGTTGCACATTTTCCCCCTCCCCGCTTCTTAAGTCTTTGCCTACTCTTGAGCTATTGCTGTTTTTCTCATCGTAGACTGCTTTGTCCTTACCTTGCTCTCTTGGCTGCTTCTCCTTTATTGCACAACGCTTGGCCCCCCCAAAACAAGCAAGCCCACAGGCCAAACTTGCAGGCCTTGCGTTTGCCCGAGTTGCTTTTTTTCACAAGGCTCTTTTGTTAGAAGCAATTCAGGGCTAGCGTCAGCCGCCGCTGCGCTTACTGGGAAAGGGCAGGCAGGCGATCCTGGCTTTCTCGGGTTACTGAGCAACTCCCTCTCCCCTTCCCTGGGGTCCGCTATACCTAGCGAAAAAAACTGCATTTCAGCTGTCAAAAGCTGCCGTAGAGCCACACTGCGGAATTATTTGTTCATGCTTAAGAGACGTATATTTGCTGAGGGGTTGTAAGCGCTGTCATGGAGATTTTTGACAGGAGTGAAAAATGAATTTTAAGTTGCTGGGGGTGAGGGGAGTACAACTGGCGTTAATTCCGCCTGCGGCGCTTTGCTGCAGCCTGGCAGCGCCCGCTGCTCTGTGCCGAGAAGTAAATGCAGCTTGACCTAGTATTTCCTGTGCTGGGGTTGCTGGGACAGGTTGGGCGCAGATTTGTAAATCCGTCTTGGCATGCTGGCAAACGTAAGAGGAGGATACAGAAGAGCGGTGTTTAGTTTACCTTACGTATTAGTTATCATATCATGAATTACACCGTAAGCCGTGCTCCCAGAGTTCGCAATCCGATGGTATCTTATCAGCCCGAGCAGTTTATGACTAACCAGCCATGATTTCTGCGCAGGCTGCCAGAAGCGGTTGTGTTCCTGTGATCATCGCAATGGTTCAAGCTGTGGAGGACACTAGTGATAAAATGTGATTTTTAATTGTACTCTGATTCTAGAGTATGGACACTTTATTTGTAAAGCTTGAATAGACAGAGGCCTTTTGTGGTTTTGCTCCTTAAAGTGTAAAAGCTCTGTTGCTCCAAAGCAGATAGGATTTCCATATGCCTGAGATGAACGGGAGTAGCGGAAGAGCCGTGCTGAAACGTAAAGATGCTGCGAGCTTGCATGAAACACTAAAAAGAATTACCGTACCTAATCGGGTTCATTTCAGGAGGGTGTACTCCTGGCCATCGCTGGTAGGAGTTGTGGTTTTGAACCCTTCTCACAGGTTTAACTGCTTAATATTTAAAATCATTCGTGGGTCAGTGATGCCCAGGTTTGGGTTATGTTGTCGCGGGCCTGATCTTTCTCTTCAGGAGAATATTAAAACGGGTTTAGAGAAGCAAAGAGCGAGAAGCGCGTGGGGAGAAGGGAAGATGTGCAAAACTTTTCTTTTCCGAAGAAAACTTTTCTTTTCTAAGCTCGAGGGAAAATAAAAGACATCTCGGGATGGCGGTTGTTCAGTTCAGAGCTCCAGCACCTCCGCGTCCTGAAAGCAACTCTCTTCCCTCGAGGGCAGTTAGGCAATTGGGGAGGCTGGTTCTGTGAAAGCTGGGCCGCGGTGAGCTTGATGTCTTTATTTTTTACCCTTCTGAGACCCTTCTCAGTCTACCCACAGTGAAAAAATAATTAATGATTTCTTTTAAGGCGGCAGTATTTCAAGTGAATTTGCCACGACGTGACGTGGAGATAGACTGCCACCATTAATAGCCTTGGATGCACTGGTAAATGGAAGACTTGGAAGGAGTTTTCTTCTCCACTTGGTTAGCTATGAGATTGAAAATAACTGGAATTCCTAGTTGGTGCTTTTCTTTTGCAAGGACAGGAGATCTTTTAGGTGCTTTCTCTGTCAGGAAGCTGTATAAAACCTTGCAAAAACAACCGGCAGCAGCCTCACCCACTGCGTGAGACCTATTTTGAATAAGTATCTTGTGTCTCTGTTAATGGCCTTCTGTGTTTGGGGTTGGGTGTAAGTACAAAAGGAGAGGTCCAGAGCTTATCCGAGTATCAAAAGACACCTGAGATTTAAAACTGGCCTTTATTTAGTGCAGTGTTGTTTGCAAGAATAAGTCATGCAGGAGTGTATGACTTTGTAGGTGTGTGGCTTAAAATGTGTTTAATGTTGCTGTGAATGTTGCACAATTATACCTGGATTCTCCTCCTGTATTAAAAGCACCATAATTTTCTTTATAAAGGAATGCAGGCACGGCTGTTGCTTCTACTTGAAGTTGTTGAACTCTTGTGGCATCGTGTGTGGCTTTTGTTTAAACACCTCGTGTGGTCAGGAACAAAACACAAATGAACTCGCGGATGATTTTTATTGTGGTTCCAGTTAACAGGCTGGAGCATCTTTCCAGGTCTATGTAATCAGAAGGCATAATTATGCAATGTTTTTCTGTATAGTAAGTTCTTTTAGGAATTCTCTTCACAAGCATTTGCTGTTGTTCAAAGGCCTGTGTGCTATTTTAAGTAGAGCACAAGTCTAGAGTAGGGTTTTAATATTAATCCTTCCTTTAAAACTCAGAGGTTTCACTGTAACAGTGCAAAGGGCGTAAGTTTTGCTGTGCAACCAATTTACCTGCATCGTCTAGAGCATTGCTACAGGTCCAGGGATACAGACTCCTCCGGTGCTCGGATGTTTGGGAAATTTGATGCTGTCATGGCTGACTTCTAGCGAAGAGGTTGTGTGATTCCGTGGAGGGGATGCTTCTTGCCTGTCGTAAGCAACAGATGACTTCATTCAGCAGCGCTGCTGCCGTTGTGTTACAGCCAGGCTTTAATGGAATCAGACGTTGGCATTAAATTAATACGTTTTACATGGAGCCCATCAACTAACATTTAATTTGCTTCAATAAGAAGTCGGGGCGTGCGGGATCAAAATGGGCTGTGCTTGGGATAATCTGGAAGAATCCCTATATTACAGCATCTTAAAAATGCTCGCTTAAACAAGAGGTAGCATTTGTGAATAAGCTAATTGCATAAGCTAATGTAGCCTTATATCTGATGTAGTGCAAAATGAAGACTGGATAGGGAAATGATCTCTTAAGCAAGGATTCTAAAAGCAGAGAGAACGGTGCATTGCTGCTTTTTCTTTTTTCCTTAACAAAATAAAGAAGGCTTCATAGAGGGTTGTTTGTTTTTTTTCAAATGAAATCCATTTTTCACGGTCCAGTTCTTTTGAGCTAATGAAAAGATGCAGAGGGCTCTGGATTTATAATCCCAAACCACCTTCTCGTGTATCAGGAATGGTTTCGCTGGCGTTGCAGGTGTAGGTTCTTCGCTTAATTAAGAAACACCATTGCAAGTGGCTAAATAGAGACTGACGCTGCAGCAGAATTTTAGTGTCATGAAAGTTTCTCTACATCTGGCCAGAAAGTCTTGAATATGATGCTTCCTTATCCCAAACTACCACAGTGTGCTTCTCTCAAACAGCACGCCCTGCCCAAATTTCTGTCTTGGCAGATTACAGGATTAGGCTGCGGATCCTTTTGTGTGGGAACCTAAGTTTGTACATCTGATGGGCCGTTAAGTCAATTCGAATGAAATCAGTGTATAATAACCAGAGTTATAAACTGTAATGTTGATAGTTATTATCTTGGTGTTGGAGAGGGGATTAGTGGGCATGTTAGTACAGACCCGCAGTGAGAGGCGGCAAGTAATGACCGTGAGTAATGCGAAATGATTAAATCGGTTGGGCTTGTGCATGTTAAGTGTTAAATCTCCTGCCAGCGCTGGTGAGCAGCGCGGTACGCCTTGCCGTTTGGAGTTCCTGTAAACAACGTATGGGCGTCGAAAAGATCCCAACACCCAAAAGAACAAGCCGTGCTGCTGCAAAAGAACGGGAGCTCAAAGCCGTGTCTCCAACCTGTGATGGCAGAGCGCAAACCCTCCCGGGCAGCGCCGGAGCTGTAATTACAGGGTCCTGCCGTAGCATGGGTGTTTTCTTCCATTTTCGTGCAGGTGTGGGACATCAGAAAATGCGCCATCTTAGATGCTTCGGATCCAACAGCTTGGCAAGGCTGGGTGCATCTCGTGCCAAAAATGAACTAGGGGTGTCTTAGCGTGCAAGAAAAAGCAATTATGCTATTCCCTGTCTTTCCCCCATTCAGTAGAATCATCGAGTGGTTAGAGTTGGAAGGAACCTTAAAGATACCCGGTTCCAACCCCTCACCATGGGCAGGGGCATCTTCCACTAGACCGGGTTGCTCCAAGCCCCGTGCAACCTGGCCCATAGGTTTATGTTTTCAGGAATCATTAGCTGTTAATATTTTCGTGACTGGTTTATAGTCATTGTTCAAACTAACACTTCTGTTTCCTGTTGTGGACTTCAGCGCTCAAGAGCTATTAGGTTTTCCTTCCTGTTACTACTCTTCTCCCTATAAACCGATGGGAAGACACTCCAACCATAACGAAACGGGGTGAAAAGCTTCAGAGTCAGTACCTGGGAGAACCGCAGGGGAAAAACTTAGATGACTAAATGTTTTCTGTTGGTTCTGTTCCTTTTCGGTGGTATAAAACTACTAGGACTACTTGTTGTCCTAAAGAGTTTTTCTTAATGGGAAAAATGTGTTGTTATTAAATGTCGTTGGAGGAATATTTGCTTCCTTGAGGGACGGATATTTTTAATGAAAGAAATAGTGCAGTTGATACCATCAGGCATCATTAACTATCAACTGGGCTACTTGTGCCTTTCTGCCTTGAGCAAAAACATATTTAAACCAGTGAGTTTATATCTGACATATTTTGTAAGCACGTGGTTTGTTGTCTAAGTAATACCGTGCTCTCATCTAAAAATCCTGGGGCGTTAAAAGAAAATCACTGAACAATTTTTGGAAAGGCAGACTTCTCTAAAACTACCTTTCTGTTCTAAAGAGGCTTTGTGAATCTGCTCCAGTGGGCGATTCTATTCGCTGGTCTGTATTCCTGAACTTGACCTGATGATGCTGGGAGAGAAGAAAGGAAGATGTATTCCTTGATGCGGGTATTCAGGGAGTGGGAAAGTGGTTTGAAGCTTGTTGTGTCAACACAGACTGCTCACTTTAATTTTGTGAACATTAAGTATGGAAAACTTGGAGAAGCTTTTAAGGGACATTATCCAGTTCTTGAGATGTCTCCGTGGGCTTTTGTAGGTGTAGGAGAAGATGTTAGTATCGGTGAACTGGTTGTTGCTCTTCCAATTTCAAAGGAAACACACAAGTTTGTGGTGTGACTCAGCTTTACAGGAACACCGCTTTGAGCAGCGTTAATCCTAGCTAACTATTCGTGTGTTTTGTTTGTCTAATATCCTTGTAATGTAGCTATTCCCGTTAAAGAAAGCCAGCATCCTTTGTTCTCTGCTGAGCTACGTAAGGCATGACTGCAGAAGGAGTTTGGGGCCTGAAGCTGCGGTGACTGAATGCTACTGGAATGTAATGTGTCACATCTGGTAAAAGGGGAATAGATCCATAGCTTCTAAAATTCAGACTAGCCCTTTATTTGGGGGGGATTGGGTAGGTGGTGGTTGGAACTAACACGTCCTTGGGAAGTGGGAAAGAAGGAAAAACGCTTGGTTAGATTTGAAATTCATATTGCTGGTTGGTTTGTTCAGGTTTTTTTTTAAAGTTGTAACTGAAAATATAGTAAGAAGCCCTGAAGTCTGGTAGATTTAGATAGCACCGTTTGCCTTTCTGGGTCAGAAAAAAGATTTTTTTTCTTTTTGGATACAGCTGGAAATCATAGCAAATGATGTATCTGAGCCAAGAATTAAGTGTATTTGAGAGCAGCGTGAGCAGCTGGCTAGTTAATATCCTGCAGCAAATATGTGAAGATTGCTGTTTTTTCGGCCTGTAGTGTGTCCAGCCGTTTCCCTTTTGGGTATTCCAGTCCTCGTCATTCCTGCTGCTGCTTCTCCTATGGTTATCCAGCCAAGGAGTTACCTGTCTGCTCCCCGTATCCTGCGGAGGTGCTTCCCTCCTCCCTGAGAGATGAAGGCTTTGGTCCCTTCCGCCGGCACGTTGGGCTGCACATGCCAGCGGCGTCCCCGGTTGTGTTTGCTGAGAAGCCGAGGGCATCCGCAGCCTGCTGGGATTTAAAGCTCGTGGAATTACTGTCTTCTGCTTTTAGACGGTAACCGAAGAGAAAGATATTGATTACTGGGAGAGTAATTTAGAGTGTGTTGAATATTAAAGACATCAGAACCCTAGTTAGCATCTTGCCGGTGGCGTGCTGACTCCTTGCTGCTGCATTCGTTGGAGTGCGTAGTAGCGCAGCTGCCAAGGTCCCTTTTAAAGTCTTGTGTGTTACAGCAAATGCCGGATGATCGTATGAATGAGCAATCTCTCTATTGTCTCACTTCCTTGGAAGTTTAAACGGAGAATTAATCCTCATCTCCATTGTCATCCTCTACCTTCCCATCCGTCTCCTGCCTCTCTTTGCCTCAAATAGTCTCCTGAGGTTTAAGTGTGAGGAGAAAGTAAGATTGGCATTTTTAGCTGTTAAATGAGGTTAATCAGCTTGGTGGTGGGTGGGAGAAAAGTGCTCTGAGGTTAAGAATGTGATATTAATGGTTAGCAGGACCCTTATTATCAGTCCAGTGTGCATTTCCTTCGGTTAGGCATGATCTTTTTGGTTAAAAATTTGCCTGATTGTTTTATTGTTGCTACAATCAGGAGAAACACAGGGATTGTAGGGAGGGTGTGTACGTGTGTAAAAGAAGGCATCCTTTGCCTCTTCTCTTGAAGACACCGTCTCGAGTTTGACGGGAGGGAATTAGGGCTGTAAATCACCGTTCAGCAAAATGCACTTTAACTGGCACAAAGAGAAGAAATGGAACTACTGGAATTTCTGCAGGATGAGGAAGGTTAGTCTGAGCAGACTTTGAGATGTGTAATTTTGGCAGCTGCCCAGGACGGCTGAGCTGCTGGGGAAGAATGCTAATAATTTTTGCGAGCTTTTGGCATCGACAGTAAAAATACGCTTATACACTTTTCCAAAAATAACAGCTCTTTCTTGCAGAATGCACAGTGCACTGTGGGGATGGAAATAATACAGCGGGATAACCTGAATGCAGCCAGCATTCCTCATTTCAACAGCTAAAACCTTGAGAAGCAGCATATCAATTTTTGCAATGTCTGCTTGACTTCCATCCGTAAATGACAGCCTGCTGGCAGAAAGACCAGGAGGAATGATTAAAGCCATGCAACACTCCCTCTCTAACAGAAGGAGACCATCTTACAGATTGCGAATACAATTGACGGCCTTAATTAATTTCACCTTCTTGACTTTTTAATATTAAAACCTGAAAAACAAAGTTGCTATTTTTATAGCAACGTACGTCTTATTAGCAATCAAAAAAACAAATAGGATGTGGAAATACGAGCTGAAACATTTGATGACAAATGCAAATTTCAGCCTAAATGTTTTACTCTGCTTGGCAGTAAACCGTTGCTGGTAAAAAGATGCACAACAAGCCTTCCTGCGTGAATCAGAGTTCAGCTGTACGACGGAGAATTCGCACGCTGTTGTGTTGGCTATTCCCACGCCGCAATAGCAGGGAAGAGGGGGATGCAGCCTACGTGTCATCTTGGCACGGCGTGTGTCGGAGCTGCTGCCGCTGCTGCGTGAAGATGTAACCCCGTTCAGGTGCCTCTGATGGCGCCTGCGATACGACGGCAAACTGCAGTAGCACCGTACCTCCCGCATCCTTTCCTGCTGCAACGTTCTGCCCTGCCTTCCATTTCCGATGGGATTCGGTTTGCGCTTTGCATACCGAGGCGTATTGGGCAGCATAGGCATTCCGTACGCATCAAATATCCTGCAATCCAGCCGTCGCCAGGTTTCATTGCGGGTTCAAAAAATACGATGAAACGATGCGTTTGGGCAGATTTAACCCTGCGTTTTCAAGGATGCTTTCATCCAGTAGATTTCTGGGGCCACGGTTTACCATTTCCAGCAGAACTGTAAAAAGCGTTGAAGTGGCAACAGAAATTATCACGCTGGCACTTACGGATTACGTTCGCAGGGTTGTTTTCAATCATGTGGCATCCCAAGTTTCTTTTCCAGGGGTGTAATTCCTGTTGCTCTAATAGACTGGGCAAGTCTTCTGTGGCGCTACTGGCCCATTAAAAAAGTGGCACATATTTTGCTTTCTCCCTCACTGCCCCCGAACTCAAACCACATCCGTGCGTATGAATGTGTATCGTCCCGTTTTCAAGAGTCTTCACTTTCGAGTTAGTATTGTCAAATACTGGGGTTTGATCTTTAAAGGGTGCTTAAAAAGAACAGCTGCCGGATATTTTTCCACTTGATCCACTAGTGAACTCAATGATGCTTGTAGTGTGAGCTTTTAATTATACAGGTTGTAACTGTAATACCTTTTCTTTCTATCCTTTTGGTCCTGCAGCAGCGGTGAGTGCGTCTGCCCTGCGTTCAAGGACGCTTGCCTGAGTACTCTGCGTGTGACTGTAGTGCTGGGAAATGACATGGGCATGTGGATCATTGGGGATTTTCATGTAGAAGGCATGTAAATGAAGGAATTGATTGGACCAAGCAGATAAATAATAAGACTGCTGATTCAGATAACTTACCTTCAACTTTTTTTTTGGTTTTGCACTGAAGATTTCCTACCCTATTTGCAACCAAATATTGCATAGGAGAGCACGAAGAGCACTGCTCCCAACCGGAGTGGATTTAGCTTTTATGCTTTTACAGACTTAGTGTTACTGGTTTGAGGGTGTGCAAGTGAGGGGGACCATCTGCTTTACATTTCAAATAACTGTCATCGTCCTACAGCGATGGGAAGACTTGTGATTTTGGCAGGGGGGGAAATTTACTTTTCTGCATAGTTAACACTTCGCCTGCAAATCTTGTCTTTTCAGATGGGAAGAAGAACTGACGAGAAGGATGAGCCTGGAATCTATGGTAGAAACCTTGCGGGAGGTAAGTTTTGAACAGCATGTATTGAAAGGCACAGGTTTTCTCTGCACCTTTTATTACGCTAGCAATTATTTGAATTTGTTTAATTAAAGCGAGAGCAGCCAGCCGCGTTGCTGGTTGCTAGAGAGCAGCGTTGAGGTTGGGAAGAAGCTGAAGCAGGAAAGCGCTGAAGGTTCTGACAAAGTGAAGCATGGGGGTGGTGACGTGCCCTGCTCAGGTTAAGCGAGGAAGCGCATGTCGCCCTGTTACCTCTTAGTTCTTTGTGTGCTTTCTCTCTCGCAGGAGGCGCAGGAAGCGGAAGCTCTCCAGGAGGAGTTAAACGAAAAGATTGAGAGACTGAAAGCAGAACTCGTGGTCTTTAAGGGTCTGATGAGTGATGTAAGTACACTGGAGAGCAGAGCGGCCAACTCCCACTGCCCTTGTGAAACGTGTGTGTCATGCAAACGGCTTCATTCATGAAAAGGTTATGGTCTTAGTGAGTGCTGCTTTGTAGTTAGCGTTATGGCTGCCTTTATGATCTAATGCATCAGACAGATCACCCTGCCCCCTGCTTCCTGTCTGGTCTGTGTAGAGATGCATTAACTTGCTGCTTAGCCCATAACCCGGACTCTTCCCTCCCTTCCCCTTCTCCACAGCTGGCAGTGCCGGCGTTCACATCTGCAGCCGTGAGGAAAAATAAATAAATAAATAAATAAAAATTGGAGAACTGTCAGGTTAGAGTAAAGAGTTCAGCACCGTGCAGCACCACGAACTGCTAACGAGGGGGATTTTGCTCTCAATCACGCAAGGAAGTCGTGTTCAAAAAGGAACACACTGTATGTGTTTCCCAACTCCCTTATGAAAGCTCTGAAGAGATTAACCCAGTATCACTGGTTCAGGTATCTGGCTTTGCTTCCAGTGCTGCTTCGACATAATTTTTTTTTTTTTTTTTTAAGAAAAGACTTGTGTTCTCAGGAATTTCCTCGTGTCTCATTAGATACTGACTTTTCTTCAAAGCTGGGGGATCCTTTCGATTGTGACTAGAGAATTTTGTCTTACATTTAGAAGTACAGAGAGCATGTACTCATGCAACTATCTAGAAAGATAAGCCGGGTGAACATTAGGTAATGTGCCTTTCTCTGGAAGACTGAAGTAGTGCTGATGCCAGCTGTCTAATGAACATGTCCTATTATGCTTATTTATTCTGTAATTTTGCGTAGAACTGCTTCCTTCTGTCTTTATATAAGCTTGCAGAACCTGCTCCCTGGTGTCAAATACATTCTCTCGGGGCCACTAAATCTGTTCATGTGAAATTCGGCAATTAGCTGTCTCTTCTTTTTGGTGTTTAATTGAGAATAGGCATGCTTGGTTAGAGGCGGTGTGAAAGGGAGAAACTTGTTAGGGCGCCATCGCTGTGGTGACACTGGCTGGGGAAGCAGTGCTGCTCAGGGGTGACAAAAAAGGGTGGCGGCGAACACAAACATCCTCCTCAACTCCAGCAGGTGTGCTGTGGGCTTTGCAGACTGTGAGGGAGAAGAGAGCCTAAGGAATGCAGCAAGAAGGCTTGTTTGGAATCCCGCTGGGTAAATATTTAGAGCGGAGAAATGCAAAATGTTGGCACGTGATTCTTGTTTTCCTCTGGATAAGAATCACTGGTACCCAGTCGGTTGATAAGATTATGGTTAGAGTGTGTCAGTGTTTAGAGATGTCTTTTTCTTGCTGTGTTTGCAAAACAAAAAATCTCTAACTTGTCCAAAGGTGGTTGACAGGAGCTGGAGAAGAACTGTCTTAATTAAAACAGAAATAAAAAACCAAATCAAAAAAAAAACCCAAAACCCCCAGAAACAAAAACCCAAACCCCAAAGCTTTGCCCTTGGAAAGGGGGATTTGGTATTTAAGAAAGCTCTGCAAAGAGTTTTTCTGCTTTTCTGGTCAAACTGGAAGCATTGCCTAGCCATTGAAGCGGTACTTTCGAACAGAGTAAGTCTCATCTAGGCTGGAAAATATGCTGCTTTTTTTTTTTTTTGCGGAACAGTATTTCTTCATAACGAGCCAGCTGTACTGTCTGAGTGGGAGTATCTCTTACAAATTATGTTTATAATTACTGCCCAGAGCAAAGCAAGACAAAATACTTTCCACATAGAATTTTTGCTAGGCTGGAAGCCAGGTTAATGCCAATGAGGAGTATTTTCTGTGTTACAAGCTTTCACGGATCTTTTTAGATCTGGTCTTGATTTGATGTTTTTGTGGTCTGTATGAGGTTGCTGTGTAGCTGGGATTCTGTTTTAAAAGCAGCTTCTCCTTGCCGGCACAGTTTTTCTGTCTGAAAGGGGGGAAGGTGTTGCAGACTCACCAGGTTTTAGATTTCATTCTATTCTGTACATGCTCAACAGGGTTTTTCGCCTCCATTTTTAAAGCTTTATTGACCCTTAAAAGTGCCACATCTAGCAGTTGGTTTGGGGTGGGTATAGGTTTTTCGGCAGCAAATCACGCCGAGTTGAAATTTTGTTAGAATCGGATATGAATGTTAATTGTCAGCTGTCTAGTCTATTTAGATTGTGCGTGTGCTGCCGTTCCCGGAGAACAAGATGTAATATTGTTTAAGAATGGTTATGCCCTGGGGTTAGAGAGATACTGTGGGGTATCTCTTCTTTCCTGAACTGTATAATAATAGAAGATAATCACTACTGTCCTTCCTGCAGCCCATGACAGACCTGGACACAAAGATTCAAGAAAAGGCCATGAAGGTGGACATGGACATCTGTCGGCGAATCGATATCACAGCCAAGCTGTGCGATGTAGCGCAGCAGCGCAACTCTGAAGACGTTTCCAAGATATTCCAGGTGATTAGGCCATGAATTTTCCATAGGGTAGGACAAGAAGTGAGGGGACAGGAGGGAGCAGTGTTGAGGAACATGGTCCAGCTCATTTGCCTTTTCTTGAAATTTCTCTGTGTAGACGTATTTTCTTCTTTCTCGGTCTTGAAGTGTAGGTCTCTTCTGCAGAAGCTGCTCTAGTACTAGGAGCACAAAATTTAGAGAGTTTAAAAAAAGAAGTCTCAGGATGATCTTTAAGACATGCTGTTAGTGTGATGCTAGTCTACAATGAATGCAGGGCAAAATAAAAAAGCATTACAGGGTCTAGGTTTGTATAAATGGCTTCCTCACATTTGTTTCCTTCACAAGTGAGAAGTTTTAAGCTTGTAGAACTGTCATCTCATTGTTCTTATTTCTGGCTCGAGCTCCGTGGCCAGAAATAACGCTTCTGTGGTGGCGAGCTACGACTGCTTGGTGAGACTAGAAACTCCGGTTGCTTTCCTTGAGCTATCGTGGCTTCTTGGTGCTAGTAAGAAAGTCACTTAATTTGCTCCAAAAGCAAGCAGTTACAGCTCTGCGTGGAGCAAACCTGGGACTCCCAATGCAGTTGGTCATCTGTCATAACTGCAGTTTCAACTGTGATTAACCCAGCTTCCTTCTACTTCGATCTAAATGTGTCTTGTGCAGTCTTTCGATAAGTCTGATGCTTTTCTCTGTATAGTGATGCTGTATAGTGTGCTAAATGCTCTACAAAACCACTGTAAAAGATCCTCGTGGTCTCTACGGGTTGTGCTTTCTGGCTATAGTGAAGTTGCCCAAATGTTTGAATATTTTTTTAAACTTTTTTTTAAATTTCTTACGTACCCCGAAAGATTCAAATTGGGGACAGTTATTTTTCTAGCATGTCGAGCCATTGCATTGTGCTAGTGGTTCCCTCTTGTCTTTGAGTGGAATTGCTCTGTCTTTCTGCTCAAAGGTAACTACAAAGTGCACTTTTGGTCAAGCATGCAGTGGTTAAAATGATCAGCGTGGAAAACGATACCAATAAGGGATGGCTTGTACGCCAAGTAGAGGGGGAAAAAAGCTACAGTGGGTTGGGAGCGGACTGCGTGGTTGTGGCTCTGTGGCACCATCTGCAAATATATCTCATGTTCACAGCCCTCAGGTGAAGAAGCGACCCTCTGCGCCCTGTGTGGGGGGGTTGTCCCTTGGGTTCTCCGCACGTGTCTCAACTTTGGTTCTTTGAGGTTGTCTGGGCGTTTTCAGGGTTCGGTTAACCCTTCTTCTGTCAACTGGCAGTCTCTGCCTCTGCTGGTGGGGTGGGAATGACCCTGAAATAAAGGCTCCCCGGAGAGGCTCCCCCTCTGCTCTTTCATGGCGGTTCAACGCTGGGAGCCGCAGCCTGTGGTGGTGGCAGGAGAGGGAGAGTTCTGTCATTGCTCTCAAGCTGGCTGCCTGGGCACTCCTGCCAGCTTACGCTTTTACCCTGTATCATTCTAACCTCTGCATGTCCTCTGGTAGATCATAGACCGGTGCCAGCGAGCAGGCGAACATCTGTAGAGCGCTGGCAGCCTGC
Source organism: Chionis minor (assembly GCA_013398295.1). Taxonomy (NCBI): domain Eukaryota; kingdom Metazoa; phylum Chordata; class Aves; order Charadriiformes; family Chionidae; genus Chionis; species Chionis minor. The sequence goes on along the minus strand of VZSF01009100.1, from coordinate 14,184 downwards.
AGCTTGCTTTGCTCTCCGCCGTTCTGAACTGCTTCCTCGTGCTCTGTGTTTACCACTCATTAACAGACGCAATTCCTGTCTTGAATACGAGCGATGCCCGAATTGCCTGGGAGCTGATGAACGGTTATATTTGCTCAAACCTAACGGCTCTCCTTTATTTCCGCCCCTCATGGCACAGCACCTCAGTTGAACCTTCTAGTTACTCCTCTTCTCTCCAATTAAGGTGGCTTCCAAGAAGAAAGAACGCAAGCTCACGTCTGACGATGACCTATCCGAGCAGGATGGAGACAACGGCAGGTTCTCTGACGATGAGGTCAGCTGTTCTTTGAACATCACAGATGAAATGAAGCGTATGTTTAACCAGCTGTGAGTATCATGGACAACGCGGGGAAAACTGACCCTGAAATGCAGACTCAATCCCAGAATTCAAGGATTGAGTTATTTCTATCTGCTTGCAGAAATACTCTTTTTTTCCCACCCCCACCCACCCACCCAGCGCTCACTATGAGTTGAACTTGAGCTGCTGGGATGGTACATACTCAAAGATTTTCTGGAAGTTCAAATAAAATCAACAGAGACGGGGTTTTGTTCCTCCCTTAAGTAGAGGGAACTTTAAGAGAATATTGGAAATATAGTAGCAAAACTAGGTGTTTATACGCTGTTTTAACTTATATCGGTAGCAAAAGAAGAAACATGCAAAAAAACCCCACAAAGTTGAGTCTCCTCTGTGTGCTTGGCTGAAAATTAGATTTATAGAGTTTTGGAAAGAACCTAGCTGCTGCTTGGGCTGGATGGAATTGGGCAGTGTGAGGCAGCCTGTGGAAGGCGAGAAGAGACTCGGTGCGCCATGGCGGCAGACGAATGAGGTCAGGAGGCTGGTTGGTGATGTGCCCTGCTCGTCCCTTCTCTTGTGTTAGAAACGAGGGAGGTGGCCGCAATGTTAGAAACGAGGGAGGTGGGGAGACTTTGGAGAGTCTCTGCTGGTTCCTTGTAACGAAGGGGGCCCCAGTAAGTACCGTAGGTCTGATTTCCCTAGCATTCCACTATGGGTGTCGTCTGAAGAATTCCCAGTGCTTTCCCAGACAATGTGGGACAGTGTTTCGTACGTAGGAGTGCACAAGAAATTCCCTAAGGAGCACTAGCTCCTCTGCTGTTGTCAGCTGTTGCCAAAAGTTCTGTTTTCAGGGGGCGTGTGTCTCTGTTTCCTCCCGAATTTCACGCATAGGAGGGCATGTTTTTTGCAAAAGAGGTAACTCCTCTTGTTAGGACTCTTGTTTTTTATGTCTTTAGGCCCTTGTTACTATTCAGTGTAAAAAATGCAGATTTTTTACTTCTCCATTGCTAGAATTCAGTGGGACAGCAGATAGCGTGTGGATTTTTTAGAAAAGTAAGAGGCTAAAATTTACCTACTGGGTTGATAACGCATTTAGTTTTTAGTTTTGTTCTTAAAACTTGTGGTTTTTTAGAAAAGCAAGAGGCTAAAATTTACCTACTGGGTTGATAACGCATTTAGTTTTTAGTTTTGTTCTTAAAACTTGTGGTTTTTTAGAAAAGCAAGAGGCTAAAATTTACCTACTGGGTTGATAACGCATTTAGTTTTTAGTTTTGTTCTTAAAACTTGTGGTTTTTTAGAAAAGCAAGAGGCTAAAATTTACCTACTGGGTTGGTAACGTATTTAGTTTTTAGTTCTGTTCTTAAAACCTGTCCTGTGATACCCAGTTTTTATTGGTGCTGCTAAGGAAATTCTTACCTCTTGGTCCTATTACATGTGGCATAAAGTATTGTAGGAATCTTGATACATTCAAATTGGGTTGATCTAGAACAGTGTCCGTGGCTTATTGGAGACAGCACATAACTAAGAATGCCCGTGTTGGGGGGCTTTGTGAAGTAGAAGACAATCACTTACAAAAAGCTGAATAGTTTATTCACAGAAACAAAGCAACTTGCGTTTTATCCGTAATGAACTTAAGCTTTAAGTGTCTGGTAGTAAAAGGTCAAAATGCAGTCGGCTTCAAACAGTAGTAACTTAGCAGTAACTTAGAACAGTATGTCTGCAGTAAGCAGCGGTCAGGGCTGGGAGCCTTTGTGCTCTCTGACCAGGCCAGCTCTCGCAAAAAGAAACTGATTTGGAGACGCTGAATTACAAAAAGCACAATCATTGATGTCCAAGTTTATTAGGGTTTTTTTTTTTTAAATTATTTTTTAAAGTCATGCTGAGTATAGACAAATAGCCTGTCTCTTCTGCCAAGCTCTTCAGCCTGCTAAAGACAGTATTGGACTCGGCTTCCGGACTGAGATGTTATCTGCTGAAAAGGAAGTGAAGTAAAGTAACAAAAATGCATCAGTCTGAAATTAGCAGACTGCTTCTGGGAGCAATTTCAGATTTTTGCCAGGCCTCCTTAACAGGGACAAGGAGCAGCTACTAGTGTTTCGCTCTGCTGCTGTTCAAACCAAAAGGGACTCAAGTGCCTTCTGAAACTTTCCTTTATTGCACAACTGACCGTACTAAAAGGGCTTGACCAAGTAACGGTGTTAAAGGCCACTTTTGCCAGTGTTTGTTCTCAGTCTTAAGTGGCTGTAGCAGTATCTTTGTTGTTTCAGTCAACAAGAAGGATTCATGCTCCACCTGCACATCATTTTGGGGTTCAGTTTTTTCACGGTCGCTACTTTTGAAAATCATGTTTTTAAGTGCTGCGGGGAAAATGTTGGCTGAACTTCAACATAAAAATCAGCAAGGAGTCTTTGAGTGGCTGTTTCTTGTAAAATTCCTCGAGCTGTGTTTGGGCTCATTTTCCCATGTGTAAAAAGAATATTTTGAAACATTTTTGTGGTTTCGCAAACAGGGGAAACAAATGTGCAGCACCATCTGGAGGACAGAGCTAGGACTGTGTACTTCAACCAGGAATGCTAACAAGGATCTTTTATTCTGCTTTGGGGTGGCAAAGAGCCCAGGAGCGAGGGAGTGGGACAGTGGGAAAGCCTGTTTGTAAAAACCGGGAGGATTTTCAGCTGCTGCATTGTCTCCTTCATTCAGTTCTCATAGCCCCTTTTTTTTCTAGAACGTTAATTGAAGGGCTTGAGGGAGTGAGGCTGGAGTAGTTTTCACTAATGCTTTTTCTATTGCCTTAACAGTCGCGAGACATTCGATTTTGATGACGACTGTGATAGTTTAACCTGGGAGGAGAACGAGGAAACGTTGCTTCTTTGGGAAGACTTCACAAACTGCAATCCTTCAATTGACCTCCAAGGAGAGGTGAGTTTATTATTTTCTCAAACTTTTCTCTGCAGAAACTGTATCCCTCAGCTGCTCTTTTAGCCATTTGAGCCTTTGGATATTTGACTGGTGATCTGGTTTGCCACGCAAACTTGCTTTGATTTTAAAATCCTCTTAGTGCGTTCTCTCTATTTCGGCCTGTGCACATTTCTATGCTTTTCGGTCTGTGCAATCAGTTTATTTGCCAAACTTCGTTTCTTCTGCTCCTTCAAACTGAGCATTTAAAAGTATCAAGCGAGTGACAAAAGATCCAACGCATCTGGCTGTTATAAGAGCATCACACAGGCTGTCACCCTAAGCAGTTGTTTATCTAAAGCTCTGTAGCTTCCACACAGCATCTCACTTTCTCTGTAGATTATCAGGCACACTTTAATTGTCCAAATAGCACACGCAGTGTGGGGGGGATGATACCGCACAGTTGTTCTGGTGGGGAGAAAAATAGACTCTGTGTGGTCAGTGGAAGATGATAAAGTACATCCAGCCCATCGCAAACAAAGAAGCTGTGGTTGCAGGACTGTGTAAGGCCTCAGGGATCTTCTGAACCCGTGAAATCTTCTGCTTCCATCTTCCCAGTCAATAGGAATCTCCTGGATAATAAACAGCTTGCTCTTAATCCTTAAGATCCCGTGCAAAGTAAGCTAATGGCTGCGTGCTGCCTCGCTCGGTGACTCCTGGACTTTTTAAACGGGCCTAAAGAGAGAAGGAAATGGCAAGGTCTGGCTTTGTGTGGGTAGCCTTAAATGTGACACTATTATTTCGTGACTGAGTAGCGCGACAGCAGTAGGTAAGAAATAATCCTGCCTCCTTCCAGCATCGCTGTAGTGCAAAGATGCTGAGGCAGCAGTCTCCGCAATATTGTCTCGTGCTGACTGCCAGGGCTGTGTTAATTTACATCTTCCCGTTTGTGTATCATCTGGCATACTGGGAAACTACGGAGATTACTCAGAAGTGCTAGGGCTGCAGAAAGCGGCGTACTTAGCTCCGTGTCGTCTTTTGAGCGGGGAGAGTGGCAGAGTGATAATGTGTAGCCATGTGCTGGAATTAGTGGCAGATTTATTTGCATATACCCATGTGTGTGTGCATAAGCGCAGCTATCAGAGGAATATTGCCGAACTCAGACCTTCCCCGCGAAAACTCTAAAGGTTTTAAGAAGCTTAAATCCTTCTAAATGAAAATTATACAAGGAAAGGGTAGATTTGTCTTGTAGATGGAGATTCAGAATAAAGACTGCTCCGTCTGTGCCTGGTCTTTAACGTGGTGCTTTACATGCCTGAATCTTCCTTCCACTGGCTTTATTCCTTTCAAGTTCTTACGCGCTGCCCTCGCCACCTTCTTTTATGACCTTCCTCCTTAAAGCGCTTCTGCATATAAAAGGATAAGTGGAATGATTCTTGTAACTGCAGGCTGGTGAGCCCGACGCTGATACCAGGTATGATCCTGATAAAGCTGCCACAGATGTGGCCAAAGGAGGGAAACATAATTAACCAGTGCAGTTGTATTAAATTGATGATAATTTTTATTTTTTTTTCTGGAAAAGGGAGGTAGGTAATAACATAATAACATGCGCAGGAGAACAATGGCATTGGTTTAGTCTCTTCAACAGCATGAAATAGTGCGATACGTTTTGTAGCCCGGACTGTACTGTCAATGCAAAGCAATATGGGAGCTGTTGGCTGGCAGGATGTTTCCTTTGGGACGGCGTGTGGCCTTGCATGTGATGGTTCCCTCAGCAGTGTGTTGGAGTGAGCTTGCTTTAGCTAGCAGGGAAGGGAAGAATTTCAATAGGAAACAGTGCACACGGGGCATCCGTGTGAGGTAACGGAAACTGAAAGGACGGGAGAGTCATAGTATGGAATTGGAAAATGAGAATTCCAGTGCAGAGCTGTAAGTAGCGGTGTGGTCAACGCAAGGAAAAATTGTGTTGTGGCTGGGAAGCAATTATGATCTATCTTAAGCACGATCAGGCTGTGAAAGGTTCAGGGAAGTCCGTGGGGTTTGTTCTTTGGCACGCGTCAGGTATCTGTGTTTCATTGCTGGACCTTTGATCCGTAGGTTCCTTGATCAAAGGCTTTGTCTTGTTGTGTACAAGGCCATGAAAGTGGTATGAAAATGTGTTCCCTGGTATGCCAGTTTAAAGAAACAAAATATTACCTGTCTGTGTAAAAAAAGTAAAAAAATAAATAAATCTTTGCATGAAAGAGCACAGCACCTTGCATTTCCGAGTGAGGTTAAATAAGAACATCTTCGATCTGCTGCTGATTTCCTTGACAGTTTCTTGCTAATTCTTTGTGTCCTCCTTACCCCTGCAGGAAGAAAACCTGGGAAACTTGATCCACGAGACAGAGTCTTTCTTTAAAACGAGAGACAAGGAATACCAAGAAACAATAGGGCAGATAGAGGTAAGGAAGTTATTCATGACAACATAAATTGGTTCTGATGGATGAAAATGCGTGCAGTGTTCTGGTCCGGTATAGCCACAGAGGAAAGGTGGAATGTCTGTATATCTAAGGATGCAAAAGGCGTTTTCCTTTGACATACCCTTGTGATATTTTTTCTAAGTACCATTCTCCATACAGCACTATTATTGAGTAAGCATAAATCTGTAGGTGGGGGAGAGAGAACCTGCAGAACAAAGATAATAAAAACGCACTATTATTCTTTTTTCCCCTATTTGTCTTGCATATCCACCGTCACGCTGGGAGATGCGTGGCCTCGGAGGTTGCCAGACACAACAGCTGTAGCTTCTCAAAGTCTTTGCCCTGCCTAGAATATGCTTTCATTAATTACCGCATGTTGACAAACAAGGTGCCAAGCAGCAGAAAAAAAGCTGAGGGCTGTTTAAAAACAGTGTTGAGCTCTGATTAAAATACACCCGATGAGCTGGTGAATACATTGGCGGTGTACAACACTGAGGTTAAGCATATGTTGTGCAGGTGGTTTGGATTGGCTCTGGGCAGCTTTAGCGTCCCCACCGCTCTCTAAAATGGAGCGAGGCTGGGAGAAGCTGCTAGCCACTCACCTTGGGCTGATTAATTTTCTTTATTTCTTACAGCTGGAATTGGCCACGGCCAAAAGTGACATGAATCGCCACCTTCATGAATATATGGAGATGTGCAGTATGAAAAGGGGCCTGGATGTACAAATGGAAACCTGTCGTAGGCTTATCAAAGGCTCAGCTGACAGGTAATAAGATACTACCATTCTGCCCGGGGTGCTGCAAGAACTTAATTTGCTCTTGTTTCCCGTCGAGTTGTTTTAAAGGCAATAGTATCATTTTGTCCTAAAGCTTTGTCCTTTAGATAATCCTGTTTCGTTCAGGGTTGTGCGTCAGTCTTAAAAGGAACCCTGGAACGGTGTTTAAGTTCCTACGCACAGTAACGCTTTGAAGGATTCGGCACATATTGGTAAGAGCAGGGATGTCACCAATGGGACCGGCAGCATCAAGGGACTTCGCTGTTTAACTTGGACGGACGCTTCATCTCGGTGTCACAGCCCTAGAACTCTTAAAACAAACCAACCCCCAAATTTAAATCTTGACTATGGGCTTGTGTGAAGGACTTGCTTTTTAATCTTCTCATGTGTTAAGAACCCATCTGTATACCGTGAGGGATTTTTCTTGTCTCCTGCTCCTCACGCCCTCCTGCTCTGGCTTAAAAGAGTAAGAAGAGAAACTTTTGGGGAGTTTTCGAGACAGTACGTATTATGGATGATGGGAGTCTCTGTAGGATGTTCATTGGACTTAATTTCCGTTTCCCCATCTGTAAGCCTAGAGCAGCCTTTATGTTTGTGTGGAAGATGGCAGGGGTGGGCTGGCAGCACATGGGATACTGAAGTTTACTATTGATATTTACTGTAAACCCAAAGTTTAATGTTAATAAAGCATATTTTAAATTATTTTAGGAAGTGGAAGGGGCCATTTTCTCTAAAGGTTTCTTTTTTTTTTTCCTTCTGTCAATGCTGTTTAATTTTTTGTCTAAACCTTTCTCTGAATTTTTCTACAGAAATTCTCCATCTCCCAGTTCTGTAGCCAGCAGCGACTCAGGAAACACAGATGAAATTCAGGATGAGTTGGACAGAGAGACGGATGTGGAGCCCATGGTCAGCTGATACGTAGTTGGAGCATTCCAGTGAAAGGGAAGACACAAGAAAAGATTAAAAAACAATACACTGATGGGGGAAAAACAAAAGACTTGTGAGCCCTTGCACAGGGTTTCTAGGACTCATTCCTACACGCATCCCCACCCCACCCAAGGATTGGTGCTGTAAACTTCTATTGTTATACAAATCATAAATGCAGAGTCCTGTATGAAAACATGGTGTTTTAATTGTGCCTTTGCCCCAAGCTGAGCCACTTTGAGCTCCAGTGGAATATTAATAGCAGGTGTTTTTATACAAAAATATTATTTAAAAAAAAAAAATCTGGTAGCGGCAGAGAATGGTGCTGCAAAGGCTCTGGGTATTTCAATAAGCTTATGGTTTTATTGAACTGCTGCGCTGATTGGCAAAAGGAACTCTGGCAAAATGAGAAGCGAACCCAAGATAATTATGGTACAATTACCAATGTCTGGCACAAAAAAGAACGCCTCCAAATTGAACTGTAAACATTTAAAAATAATAGCGGGTTTAGAGACAGCTTTTAGGATTAAGCAGTTATACAATATTAAAAGGAATTTCTTCATTCCGTCTTTTCGGGGTGGAGGAGCCTTTGAGATGTGTACAAGCTTTCTGTTAGACTCCAGAATCTGAAGCAGCAGGTCTCAGCTCGGTGGCAAAGCAGGGGGACGAAGGAGGGGTCCGTGGGGTGGGACTATCGCTGATAAACTACTATGCAAAAAAAAAAACAAAAAAAAAAGCTCGCCTTATTTATATGGAATGTTTGGTCCCTGCTGAGCTACAGTTATCTCTTGGGGAAAGGAAAGCTAAAAACATATTTGCACATGTTAGTTATCTGTAGAGCTTCTTTCGAGGAGGAATGTGGTATTACAATGCCTTTGTTTCCCAGTGATTGGATTAAGAGGGGAATCAGTCCTTCAGTTCCTGTTGGTTTGTATTTCCTTTTTTCAGGATTTTTTTTTTTTTTTATCTTAAACCATAGCGTTTTCAGATTTTACTTTGCTGACAGGGAGATAACTCCATTTTATGCTGCTTTCATGATGTTTAGTGGGGCGGTAGTTGAAGCATCGGGATAAACTGACAGGCGGTGGTATAGATGCAGGCTTGAGACACGACGTTGGGAGAGTTCCAGACCACTGTTCTTCAGAAAAGCTGAACATCGGAAAATACTGTAATCCTTTTTAGGGCGTAGTAAAATGAATCCCAAACTACTGCTGCCCTAGAATTGGGGAAGAACAGCCATGTGCTTTCTCTGTGAGAAAGTGGGAAGACCTAGGCTTTGTCGATCTTTCTGTATTTTTACACAGGAGAAAGCAACATCAAAAGTCAGATCGCTTGGTGGTATTTGAGGCAACTCTGGCATCATCAAGCTGTTCACGGTAATTAACGAGAATTGTAGCACCTCAGCCAGGTAAAAACAGGGTATAAACCTCAGCCGATAAATTTTTGTTTGTTTGTTTTTTAGACCAAGATTGAAAGTGTAGTTAATACTGCCTAAAGGTGACTGTGTAGTTAACTAGCAGTTGCAAAACTTGGAGTAAATACCAAATGTGGGGGTTTTTTTCCTGCCAGGAAACTTAAACTGCTATGTAGGAGCAGTGCTAGGACTGGCCAGGGAAAAACCCAATTTAAGCACCCCCTCAGTGTTATGTCAAGGTAAGCTGGCCAATCTTTTTAGCTTCCTGAGTATTGTTTCCGAGCCTCTCTCGTGTATTGATCCGAAATCAGCGGGGTTGCATTGTAAGGATGCAGCCAAGCATAGATCAGTGTTGCTTCCTTCCAAAAAGCACCGGTGTCTCGGCAAAGGGCGCCTTCCTGGGCAGAAATCCCTCTGCATCCTGCACAGCCGGGCAGAGGGGCAGGACCTGGGAGGGCTCCTGCTCCCACTGTAACTGGGGCTACAGGAATCTCTTCTCAACTTGAGCTGCCCTGGAGTTCCGTCGCTGTTCGGATCCATCTCCCGCTTGGACACGACGGTGCTTTTGGGCCCCATGAATCAGATGGGCTCCCTGTGTTTTTTCGGAGGCGGGGAGGAGTACCGCTGGTCCATCCGCATCCACGATGCTGGAGGCCACCATCCACAGCTGATGGCTTCTGTCCGGGAGAACAGATCCAAGGATATCCCTCTGGTTTCCTTACTGATTGAAATACTCAGGCGGTTATTCACAGCGTAGCTAGCCACTCCTTGGTTCTTGTGGTGTGGGCTAGGGGCTTTTTTCAAAGCCTGTTTCATCGTGTAGATAGCTTTTCTCTGGAAAAGAAACCGTATTCCAAAGTGCTCATTCCTATTATTTCTTAGGTGGCCAAAGTGGCAAAGGGCATGTTCGCTAGGGCTGCAAGTTGGGGGGGCTGGGTGGGGGCGAGAGATGTGATATTTTTCTCGAGGGGGCTGGGGCTGCATGTTTTCAATAAAATACTCTTAAGGTTTTCAAGCCTGTTATGAACTTCAGCTGCTAATATGTAGTTTCTCACCAGGCTGAGAAAGGGATCTGCCAAAGCTGGATGTCTGTGATGCTTTAGTGACTTTGGTGGAGGCGTTGTTAAGCAATTTACTTGCACAGTGAATCGGCCTCCTCGGAGGCTGTCGTTCAGCTCTCCTCAATTATGAAATGCTCTTTGGTTCTGCAGAAACTGAGCGATTTTAACGGCCGTCCAGCTTAGCTGCTGGTTTTGCTTGGGTTTTTTGTTTTTTTCTTTAAAACTCAGTGTCCTAGTAGGAAAAAGGCTGAGTGTTCTTGAAATTAGTAGCTGGTGTGTTGAGGGCAGGAAAGAACATCCTCAGTTTGACAGTGAGAGCCAAGTGAGGAAGCGGAAACGGAGCTGTGGGAAGAAGTAAGCTCCGGTTTATCTCCGAGCCATAATTAGGAGGAGCATCTGTAATAGGGTAGCGATTGTTGGTAAGTGTAAGGGACGTGGGTCTATAGTAGAGGGTGTAGAAATAACGTGTATGATGGTGATGTGTACGATGGTAAATGACCGTGGTTGTTGGTGTCTGTTTCTTATAACCATTATGTAATCCATTTTTTAAAGAAGAAAAGGTGTTTTCTTACTCGGGGTTGGGGGTTTATTTTCCTTTAGGCTGTGTAGGACTTGGTGGATCAGCCTCTCGGGAGCGCGGAGGGTTGGTCCTTGGTAGTTTGTTTTCCTAGGAGGTCTTTGGTTTAGTTTCAAGCGATGCTGCTGATGTAGCTGACAGTGGTCCTGTTCCGTTTGCGTATAACCACTCTGGAGAAACCAGATCAAAAGCTGGCCAGAAAAAAAATAGTGAAAATGCTGGAAATGATTTTGATGACCTCTTTCGTTTTCCTTTGTAAAGCTGTAAATACTTTATTTTTGTTTTCTATTCCTAATGCGGTGTCATATTGACACTTTTTTAGACTTACAATCAGAAAATCCTCCTCATTGTTTCTCATTTTTTAAAGGGGGATTTCAAGGAAGCAAATTTTTTTGCTTGTTCGCAGTGTAGTAATAGATCAAATTCCTAAAATGGGTTTGTACAAAAAAAAAAATGTTTTCAATGAACAAATGGCAGTTGCTTTTGTGGATGCATGTTGTTCAAAAATGTCCAAAGAATAATGTGGTACAAACATTTTTTTTCAAAGACTTAGTAATTAGTGTATTAGTTCACAGAAGGAAAAAAAAAAATTCTTTAAAAAAAAAGTGTCGGGTGGGGGGGAATGTAATGAAACTCATCTAAGCTAAATGTGTAATCTATTTATAAAAGACACAGTATATATTCTATTTTTATTAGAGGTTTTTAAAGTGCAAACAGAATTCTGTTAGCAAATGCGATTATTCCCTTGGAAGGGATCTTCTGCTCTGATGGGACTCCAAATTCTCAAAGGGTTTCGAGCGACGAGAGGGAAACAGGCTGGCGGGTACGGCTGTGCGGCACGTGCCCATCTCCACACAGGGGGAAAAAAACCCCAAAACCAGGTTAACGGCTTTTCTGCAACTGCAGAATTATTGCCGTTGCCCTGGTTTGGTTTTCCTTCTTCCCCTGATGGCCAGGCGTTCTGCCGGAGAGGGTGAGGACCTCCGTTTGCTCCCCTAAAAACCGGGGGGCGATTGCAGCGTAGCAGCCTTCAAATTGGCCCCAAAGTGGTTTTTTTGTGTTCTGCCCGGTTGGAAGATAAATTACGTTTCTCTACGCTGCTATAAATTGGAATTAACTTGATGAAACAGAACAATAGATCGGATTTGTGCCTGAATAGAGATCCAAAGCTGCTTCTAATAGCAGATTTATTATTTTATTTTATATTTTTTACAACCATCCCCGCCAGCAAAAACACAAGCAGGGTTGAGCGGTCCAAGGCTGGCTGGGGAAAAGCCACAGCCATCGGTGGGTGCGCACAGCCTTGCCACGGCCCTGCGGTCTCTGCAAAGCAGCTATTTCCTCCTCGTTTTCCCTTGGCTCTGCGAAAACGTGGAAGAATGTTTGTGTTGGAGCCTGTGAGGAAGAGAATTGCAATCCTGGGAAGGCTCCGATGGTGCTTCAGCGTTGGAGAGCGCTTCATTTTAGAGCTGAATGTTTAAAGCACGATTTATCGCAGCAAAATTAAGGAACGATAGGGCTTCCGTGGTGTAATAATACCCTGATGAGGATTTTCCACATGTTGCTTCAGGACCTCCGGTTTGTTTTTTATATTTAGCACTGGTCCAGGGCTTGGTTGCGGGGGAACACAGCAGGTTTTTAAACTGTTTGCCTTCAGTGTTAAGTCACCCAAATGCTTGATTTTTAAGCTTTTAGTAGAATGTAACTTCTGTCAGTTTGAGTTTGAAACGAGAAATCGTCCGTCGTGGCAACACGTAGTATCCTTGGTGTTAATAACGTGGGTTTTAGAGGTTAACTACCAACGCTACCTGCCAAATTCTGCATTCAGTCCCTTGCCACCCTCTTCCTGGCGAGGGCAGCGCTGCAGGCTTGACCCCAAGTCTTTGGCAGAGTAGTGAAGAAACACTTGATTTTCTTTTTTTTTCTTTTTTTTGTCTGTTTTTTGTGTGTAGTTCAGTGTGTCTTAAGACCCTTCCGCACCTGCGGGAGCCTTTCAAAGCTTCTCTTTTGAAGAAGCAACAAATTGTGTTCCAGAAGTGGGTGCCTGATGCTTTTAGAAATCACGATTCCTTCCTAATTTGAGGCGCTCCGACGGCAAAGCACTTCCATAAGCAAAGGCTGGCTCCGTCGTTGTGGGAAATAATGATGTTAACACTAAGACAAACCCTGGGGTGGCTTCAGACCTGTGTCACCTCCCCGGCAGAACGTCCCGGTACCACCGTGCCACAAACCCAACGCCTGGGGCTTGTCGGCTGCCCAGGCTGAAAAAGCTGATTTTTCATCTGAAAAAATCCTAAAATATCTTTATTGGAGAGCGTTGAGAACGATTAAAAGCTTGGTCACTAGACACGCTTCTTGTGTAACGTGGTTTCACCAAAAAAAGACACGCAATTCAGTCCTTAAAACACCTTACCCGCGGCTAAAGTGTACGTAGCTAAGTTCTGCCAAAAATGATTATTTATTATTTAATGTGTTTTAAGTGGAGGGTATTGATGACTCTTTCCCCCATGCTGTGTCACTTCTTGTCGGTTCCTCTTAGGTCATGTAAGAATTTCTTTTATACACATGAAAACAGACTACTGATCGGTGTGGAAATGAACCTGTTTACCGTCCTGTTGTAAATATTGTGCTTTATATTCTGTATATTAGCTCCTTTTAAAGAAAAAGACTGAACTGATGATGCTATTTGATGGCTGGTGAGGAAAGGACGAAGGATGAACCAGCTCCCAAGCTTGCTCCGGAGTCGAGATGTAAATCGATTTCCTCTGCGGCTGGAAGTCTGTCCTGGGAATTTGCAAGCAGACCAAATGGTACAGGCGCTCGCCGGCGGTGGATTTCGGACCATCAAAGGCTTTGGAAATCTAATCCGCTTTACCGGGAGCACCGAGAAACACCCGCAGCCAGAGCCGGAAGCATCCGCGCTCCTCTGAATTCCACTGGATTATCTCCGTTTTTTCCTTTTTTAGTGCCAAAACCCAACCCCACCGCCCATTTCCAGGTCTGCTCTCCGGCTCCCATCCCGCATCCCTCCCTCCGTCCGTCCGTCCATCCATCCTCGGCCCCGCTGCCCCTCCGGAGCGGTTCATCCTTCATCGCTCGACCCCATCGGTCGCGTACCACACGGGCTTCTCTGCGTGCGGGAGCTTGTCGATGAAAACGGGTCACAGTCGTTCTCTGGTTACACGGGAAAAAGAAAAAAAAAAAAAAAAATTACAAAAAAAACCCCAACCTATAAAATAAATACCGAACTCCTGGTTAATTGTCTGTGTGTGGTAATTCTTGCGTTGGAAAACTCCTTTCCAGCGGAAGCTGCTTGTGTCTTTGCGTCCCAGGAGGGGTGGGAAATCTCCCTCTCCCCCTGGAGCCCCAACCCAGCGCCTGTGATTTGGGGTGAATATTGGGGATTTTGAGCGCCCCTAAAAACGAAGCGTTTTTCACCTGCCGATCTCAAAGCGCTTCTTAAAAGCCTTTCTGTGCTTTTAAACCCCCCCGTGCGAAAACCAGCCTAATGCTGGCCCCCTCCCCATTGCGCGCCGGTCCCTATTTTGGGTTAAAATCCCCTTTTTTTAATAAAAATAAAGTTTAATTCCGACCGGGCCCCCTTCAGCTCGTGCCTCTCTCTCTCCGCCCGCAGGTCCGCCCCGGGAGCCGCCGCCAGCCCCGCGCAACCGCCGCCAGCCGCCTCCTGCGGGTCAGTTTGGGCTTGTTCCTGGGATTTTTATTAATTTTCCTTTTTAAAAAA
>VZSF01009099.1:595234-727581 GCA_013398295.1 Chionis minor | reverse complement strand
TTCTATGATTCTATGATATAACTAAAATAAGGATAGGAAGAGCTTGCACGCTGGCAAACAAATTGGATTTCTTTGTGCTGTGACAACACAGCTTCTTTTTGCGGGGCTGACCAGTTTATCATGAAATTTCTTCCATAGACTTTAAGGGTTTGTCATCTTCACATATAAAAGTTGCAGTAAATCATACACCACAATATTTAGGAGAAAAATCCAGAACATCTTCCTATACTGGTGAGTGTCATCTATCTACTGTTGAGTTTAGACCACTGGAGAATGCAGAAGGAAGTTCAGAGTCATTCACATTTTCAAAATGACATACAGCAAGAAGAACAGACCCCGTGGATTTAACAACAAAAACATCCCTCCTTGCTTATCATTTTATCTTAAGTATCCATTTGAAAATTCAGGATGAAATTTGAAGCATGCTCGTGGTGTTTTAGTTACCGTCATCATGTCATCACATTTCATGTCTGGTTCATCTTCATCTTCACTTTTGTTGTAGAATTTGCGGAAGAAGTTGAACGCCACAACAGTGTAAAGATACACTACTACAGCCAGGAGTCCTACAGTAAGCACAAGCTGTGTGTGGAGACATGACATGAAAGTAGATTTCAATTTCATTCTGTCAGAAGGGATACGGTAGCTCAGTGTCTTGCCTTAAGTACTGAAAATGTATTATATTGTACCTTTCCCAATAAGGAAACTAAAGATAGCAGTTACAAGAGCTTTGAGGTCTCCCTATTGCTTGGGCCAGCAGAGAAGTGTTACTTTACCCTGCTCTCTCATGAAAATCAAAGGGAAAAAGGGTATCAAAAACCCTGAAGTTCCATCTTTCTGAGCTAGATGCATATAGACTATATCTCACTGAAGCAATGTTTCCTCTGTTTAATTTAAAAGTTAAATTCTAGTAACTTGAAAAACTGGATATGCAGTGAAAATTAAATGATAAAAAATAAATGCCTTTAGTTAATTTGATAAATAATTTCAACTGGGACTTATTATGAATTAACACAGTCTATTTTCTGTTCCAAAGCTGGTTAGCAAAGCCACCAAGAAAGCGGATAGAAAATTTTTTAGATAGATAACCAAGGAGTAAGTAATTTCCAGGTACTGCTTTTAAGCGAGTAAAATCCTTAGGTGAAAAAGTTTAGCAGTTAATGAGACTAGATTATATGGAGTTTGTTTGTTGTGGAGTTGGCATGGGAAGATGCAGCTCTGGAGAGGATTTACTGAAGGCTGCATATTTTAGAAAGTGCAGTAATTGGTATTACTCTTAAAAGCAATGTAAGAGTATTGAACAACGAGCTGATCCTCAGTTGCTCACTTTCTGCTGATCTGTAAATATGCTCCCAAAGTGAAAATTTCAATTGAAAAAATCTGCAACTGTCTTTCACAGAAATTCATATGTACTAGCAAGAAAAGCAACAGGATTAGGAAAACTAATCTTTGCTTGTTAAGAACTTATACCAAAAGCTGTGGTCTTGAGTTGAGTTTTGTCAGTTATGCTCAGTTTTGAGTAATACATTTAGAAAAATCTCATAAAGAAAATATATCAATCATTAAGTTAAAAGTAATATGGCTTTGGTCATCCTGGAGGAAAATGAAGGGGATGAAACCAGAGATCTCATTTGTTTTTGCGATGACACTGAAAACATTCCCATACATACTGTTTTAGAAGCGAAGAAACTTCCATTGGTCAATTTCTGCTGAAAGAAAGGATTAACCAAACACAAAGGATATCTCAGAGTTCAGCTAAGGGGATATTCTTATGCCTCTTCCAAAACGCTACGTGGTTTAAAATGTTTTGGCAAGTCTAGCAGGGTGTAAGAATGGGCCTAGAATATATGCCACTGCCTTAGAGAAGGAAGGAAATGCGTATGTTTGAAATTAAGTTGACGAGCGCGTTAGTGAAAAGCTTGTTTTTGTTGGTACACTAGCTAGGAACATAGAGCCTTTAGAAATCAGAGGAGGATTCCCTGCACAAGTTTCAACAATTAGTTCTGGATTTTTGCATGACAAAGTGACATATAAATATATTCCACAGTGCAGAATGCCCACACCTGTAAGCACATTCTTACTAGCTAATTACTGAAATCTCAGCACCCAGATCATTACTGCCGTAGCTGAGGAGAAAGTGAATTTTTATTAGTTATCACCAATCAGTTCATCATTGAGCACAGAGAAGGAGCTGGCTAGGTCATAATTCATATTATTGCATTTTTCTGTTGTATACAAAAACTTCTTTAGCTATCAGCACTCTGGGGGTACAGATTATTATAATTTCATAGGATTTAACGTGTACTAAATGTGCTGCAGAAGACATAATGGGATCTATTCTTTGATTCAATCATGATCAAAACAGATTGCATTCCAATACTTCCTAGGTACCACACGATTTCCCCTGGTACTGTGACAAAAGGTCTTCATTTTCAAACCTTTGCACGAAGCACTGACCTGTTTGCCATTGTGAGTGACTGATGACAAGATGGTTCGCAATGTCTTGAAACCCATAGCGATATCCAGCAGATGAGCAGCAAAGAAGAAGTTGTTGTAGTGCCCAAGGATGGACATAGTCGTGTACCAAGCTAAGTACAGAAACGACTGTAGAGGAAGCGGGAAGTGGCAGAGGGTCAGCAGGTGCTAACGTGCATTACTGGATCCAGCACACAGCTTGCTTTTAGTCCTAACGAAAGCCATGCTTTGATGATCTGATCTGAGTCACAGTCTGAATGTTTTTACATGCTCAAAAAAGACTGTCTTACTCTGTCTCTCATCATCTCCGCTGTTCATTTAAGGAATGTTGATTGCTCAGGTATGCTAATGAGACCTCTGTCTTTACATATATAAATGCAGTCTTCAGCATGTATGTTATTAGCATCAAAATCCCCTACCCTAAAACTGTTTTGGTTGCGGAGCTTATTACACAATACTTTAATACTGATTCTGGAGGAGAGAAAATGCATAGTATTACTCTTGAGACACTTTCTCTGTTTAAGTCTCAGACCACGTCAACCAGGACACCCAGAAAACCTAAGACACGTAATACAGCTTATTCTTCTAACAAGCACTGAACCTGGAGCCACTTTGACGTGAAAGCTCTTACTGAAGAACAAGGGCTCAGTGTGCTTTTAGCGCACCATGAATTTATACATCTTCACGTGATTCACCTCGGCCTTCTTGTTTGTTTGGGAATGCTCAAGAAGGTATAAAAAGAGGATTCCCAAAAAATCAATTTTAATATAAGCGTGGTCCTTTCAAAGGAGAAGGTATGAAAGAAAAGAATTAACTAGCCACGTCAAACAGATGATTCAAGAATAAAAAAGGATAACTTTCTGTAGACCGCTTGATTTTAGAAAAGGTTGATTTCTACAAAATTAAATGAATGTACCGTTAACTTCCAAAATGCTGACATTGTATTAATGGTGAGGAGGTGCATATTACCCTTTAGAATCAAAAAGAAAATTCTAACATAAATTAAAGCAATGTGCTACACCACAAGTCAGAAAAAACTATTTTAAAATGGCTCTGTAATGCAGTATTATTTATGTACATTTGTTTAAAATAAAAGCAGATGATGGAAGACACAAAATCATGCTTAGAGTAAATCAAAACCTATTCCTCTAGGCTAACATACTCACATTGTCAGTGAAAACAACTCCGAGCTTCCAAATGTGGTACTTCGTATCAATGGAGCTTAACCTAGGAAATACACAATTTTTGAAATGCATCACAATCAAAATTAAGTAATGAATTCTGTAAGTATAAACAACAAACTAAGTTTGGCGCTTCACGTTTATTTGCTGAAGGTGGTGATAGAGAATAGCTATTTACTTTCTGAGTCATGTAGGTGCTTCATTTTTCAGAGAAGATCCATTAACTCTCAGCACCCATACACAGTTTCTAAACCATTGAAACAGGTGGAACAATTTCAGTAGGAGTGATACGGCCATATTCCAGACTTACAGAAATTAAAATGTGTGTTGCCTTAAAAGCAGTGAAATGTGGAACTAGAATTGCTTGAATTCAAGAGGTAAGTGTTCTGTTTTGTGTAAAATGTTGCCAGAATTGCCAAGAGAAAAGGTAATCCCTTCTGCAAGATTCTGAGTATTTTATTAGCCATTAGCTGTCACGTGAACAGAAATCTTTCTTCTTGTGTGCCTTAAGTACTGAGGAAACCAAACTCTTGTCAGAGCCTAAATCAGTTGGGACTTGGATACTTTCAAACTCTCATCTTTACTGACTGATTAAAAGTCAGGAAAACATCTGAGTTTTTTCTAGATACCCGGCATCTAGATATGTGTCATCAACACTTTTTCTGTCCTTTGGATTATAAACTAACTCTGTTGTAACACCTAAAGAGCTTTTAAATGCTGCATTGATCATTGTCTAAAACAGAAGAGTTCCCAACTATATCAGTCAGCATCAACTTGAGTGATTTTTTTTTCCTTACTTTTGTAACACAAGTATAAGTATGTTTTAGAACAAACAAAAAGGTTTGTTATTTTACTTCTGTGCTAGGAAAACTTCTCCAGTTGAATTTTCCATGCTGAGGAAAAGATCACTGCGGTTTCAGTATAAAAATCCGTTTTTATCTTTGATGGTGAAGTTATGCCAACACATAATTTGTCTGTGAAGTTCAGCGGTCATACCATGATACAAGAGATGCCTCTTCTGGTTCACTCTCTTCCACTGGACTAAAATCAAGGGCACTTTTGTCCAAACCCAGAAGTTCTGCTATACGCTCTGCTCCATATAAGTCTCCGTACTTGTTAATAACCTAAAAATGGAAGAAGAGAAGCTTTTGCTCAGAGAAAGACCTCAGCGACATTCACCCCACTTTAAGCCAGCAGTTGTCAGAAATTTTTTTAAAAAAAAGTCTTTCACAATTATCACTACTAGAACAGTCAGAACTCCCAGGAAGCCGGGCGGGGGGAGCATAAGAAAGAAAAATAGAAGCATTAAAGGCTATTATCTGAAAGCTTATGTATAATTTGCCATCATTTAAGCTGGCATGTTTTTCTTTTTTTAGGGGGATGAGGGGGCTTTGTATCCTAAAGATGACAATGACTGTAAATTAGACCTGCGTGGCTGATTGACAGCACAGTTATTTCAAATCCCTGAGTCTAGAAGGAAACCGCAGCCTTCTGTCTTCCTCCCTCCTCCTGCCTACGCTGCAGCTGCCTGTTCCCCGAGACATACACCACAATGACTTCCATAAAACAAATGTCAGTACTCAGTTATTCGTATATTTACGTGTACAGAAATACATTACACATAGATATCCGAATTAACTGAATAGTAGATTATTGCTACGACTAACATAATAGAAATATAAAAAGCCTACCTTCCGTTTTACAAATTTGTCCCAGTAATTGTTAGGAAAGGACCTACATAGATAAGGCAAAGATATTCCAAGTTACTTAAGTTGTTAAGGGGAAAAAAAGAAACAACTCCAAAAAAGAAAATACCACGTTCCTCATCACTGCAGATTCTGTTACAATTTCATTCACTCACACACTACACTTCGCACAATTTCTTTTCATGTTGACAACAGCTGTTATTAATCATCATTCGCTGCAAAATCATCTTTTTATTCCCCCCCCCCTTTTCTTTTTCACATCCACAAATATATTGGCTACAAAAGGACAGCAGGCTAAATATTATCACCTATGAGCCTAACAACTCAATCATAGCAGGGCAGTCACTGTAGTATCATTCATCTCCTAAATAAATACTTAATTGCTCCCAGCCATAAAACCAATACAGACAATGATTTTCAGAGGAAAATAACAGAGTCTAGTAGCATGAATAATTTTTAAGTTCATTGGATTACATTTCAAATAGAGGCTTAATGGTTGGGAACCAGTGGACAGCTTGCCAACATAATATTAAAATTCAAAAAATATTTTAAAAAATCCCAGAAAATTGCAAAGAACATTTGTCAAGAACAGGGGTTAGTGATAACCTTGTTCTCAGGTGTATCACATTGCCATTACCAGATCTGACATCCCAGAGCAAGACAAGGTGAAAAACATAATTCCAAAGTTGCAAAACAGCTTAGCTAAAGGCATTTTGCATCATCTGGCTCATGCCCACATTGGTAATTAAAAGAAAAGCTATTGTGTATACAAAAGAGAAAGAAATGAAGCAGTAAATCTTAAAAACTGAAGAAGTGCCAGGGTATCTTTTATTGAAAACTGCCTGCTTTTTTTAAGGGTAGTGAGCAACCATGATGCTTTAATAAGCAACCAGTTTTATCCAGGGGAGATCTTACAACAGGCGCTAGGAAATACATCAGTTTTGACCTGCAAGAAAAAAGACGGTGTTCTCTCTTATCAGTGGTGTTTCCCTGATCTTTGTAAAAAATGTTGTTCTTGAGCTGCCTTATGACTAGACAGTGCCCAGGAATTCCTCATTCTGATGGTCTTACTGTGTATTATGTCAGTTTTGAACAATACCAATTAGCAGGAAACACTACAAAATGTAAGGTTTCTCTCTCCCCATTTCCTGGATGTAACATTGAGTTGAGTAAACATGTAGGAAGGCAAAAAAGAAAAATAACTGCTTAAACTAAAAGGGCAGTACTTGTAAAATAAAGCAAGTGTTAACATCAGAAGAATGAGATTCCAGAACACACTTCTGCTGGGATGAGAGGCAAACTTCCCAACTTCCATTGAGTGCTCAGGTTTTTATTTTTCTGAATTGAAATGCTGAATGAAATTCCTCCAGATGAAGGCAAATAGTTCCAGTGACTCAGATGGCATATTCTGCTCCAATGCTCTGTATTATTTCCTTCCTTGACTTCTCAGACTTACAAGCTAAGTATATCTCTAATGTAGCCATCTTGTGTGTGTGTCTCTCTTTGACCACATACATCTAACAGTGCTGCATTTATCAGGGTACCTCTTTTAACTACTCTAACTACTTCTTTTTTTATTCCACTTACAGAAAGCACATTTCAGTATATACCCAGCACTGGGTACCCTCCAGCAGTGGTTATCTTGATGGTACAATACCTGCACTAAACCTCGAGAGTTGGTTCACATCAAGAGGGAAGGATTAGCCTGCTTAAATTATATTAATCTTTTATTCAGCTTCAGCAGATAGTGCGACGTGCTGAGAACAGGCTGTACAGCATGTCATTTGGGACAGACTGACAATACATCTCATTAATTCAGGCTTGTGTTTGCTGAGGATAAACTTACGGGATGTCTAGATAGTTTGCTGTCAATAATTAAAGAAACAGGTTGGAAATTAAGCAAGCTCTCTAGTTTTCCAATTACCTTCTATTGTAACTTTAATAATACGTGCTAGTCTGTATTTCTAACTGAAATCAATGAAAATTCTTAAAATTCAGGTGTAAGAAGACAAAGCATTCAAGAATTTCCTATATTTTAGACATTCTAATTTTAATGAAAGTACTAAAGGTCCTATTTATATCATACAAAAATTGAGCATGACTGATAAGATATTTTGGCTATTTGGCAGCATATTGCCACTCATGCATTTATTTGATTATTTTTGCTGGCTTATTTTTATCAAATACTTACTTATCCCAACACATACTAGCCACAACTACTTTGTGACCTGTAAATAACATTGTACTTTTCCAGCTTTCTGTTACTGTCCTTAAATTATGATGCTATTAGGGAAAGAAAGGAATCTAAGCCCAGATTTTTAAATTCTGAAAAAATAGCCTGTAGACAAGGCATTCTTTCAAGAGAAGAGAGCTGACTTGCTATCTTTCTTGGTGTCACTCCTACAGACTGCTGCAGCCTACTGATACTCTTCTTTTTCTTGTATCATTCACTCACAGAACAGCAGGTGAGTCTCCTAGAACCAGTAAATGACTACTCCAGTATTTGCTAATGCATACAACTTGACAGTAATTCCTGTCAGACCTACTCAAATTCTGGGATTGCTATTTTACACTAGATTTACTTCTCCTGTCATATAAAAATTTTGTTAGCAAGAAGTGGGAAAGAAAGGCGGGAGAATACTGCTATACCATATGAACGTGAAATTGAGACACTGAAAAGGATGGAAGTTATCTTTTTAAAAACTTTCTCAATCGTAACTAATATGTGAAATGTGTTTGAGACAGCCTGTGAGGTAAGATGCACAATCCTTCCAAACCCTAGAAAAATGAAAAGGAGGTGGAATGTACATGCTATGATAGTATGTATTAAATAAACAGATAATACAGGATGTCACATTCCAGTCTACTACTGCAGCATCCAACGTAAGGTGAAAAATGCCTTTCTCTTAGATGAACTAGGTGACAGGTAGACAGGGAAGGTTCTAGATCAGTGGCTTGATGATCTATAATATTTATAAACAGTTTACATGTAATCATTTAATTTTACATACGGAGTATTTATAACCAGGCGATCCCACTGTCCTTTAATATCATCTTCAGATGGCTGTTCAGTTATGTATAGTCCGTCAAATTCCAGCTTTCTGGCTACCTCCTTTTCTCTCTTGAATACAACCAGAGGGACCTATGAAAATGACAGGGGGCATCTTTGTGATGGCTTACATATTTTTAGAAAACATGATATCTACCTCCAGCATTAAGTACTCTTTATACTGCTGTATAAGACCAAACATCACACTAGCACCTCCCACAAGCAGATCAATGCCTAGTTGGAAGTCAAGCCCACTCCCGGCAGGTTCTGTTGCTGAGAACGACGTTACAATGGCAAGGAATATCCCTGTGTTCCGTTCGGGCCAGCTGTCCCAGCCGTGCCCCCTCCCAGCGCACTCGCTGGGGGATGCGCAGAGCGGGTAAAGGAAGGACAAGGCCTTCGTTCCGTGCAAGCGCTATTCAGCGATAACCAGAAGGTGGGTGTGCGACCAACGCTGCTTTAACCACAAATCCAACACACACACGCTGCTACGAAGAAAGCGAACTCCAGCTCCGCCAGACTGAGTGCACAAGGAAAACAGCTAAATATTGAACAGTGAGAATCTGTAAACAACAGTGAGAATTTGTAAACAACTAGGTACAAATAGCTATTCCAGTATTAGCTCCAAAAATCACTTTGGGACACAGTCGACGTTCTTTAACAAGTAATAGATTGATTAGTAGTAAGATTCAGAACTTGCCTTTAAGCAATAGTATCCAATCACGCAGACAAAGGAGATGATAGTATGGATAACTGCCAGTGCTCTGAGAGCAGGCGCCATGTAACCTGTGCTTTCTTCTAAAACAAAAAACACCATGCCCTCCTCCTCTTCCTCTTCATCAAAAGAGTTCCAGAGATTAGAGTCTTCCTCTACTTCATCAAGTGGCTCTTCTGTCACCTGAGAGAAATTCAAGCACATTGAAGACACACAATAAACTTAAAAGCTTTTCCTTTACTATAATGACAAAAGATGTTTGCAAAGCCTGCTCACAGGAAGATGAGCGAGCATTAGCTTTGAACAGTGATGTCCGCTTTCACAGCAGAAGCCTCCACGTCATCTCACGTCTCTGAAAAGAGAATCTAGTAAAAGCAAGTACAGGCATATGACAGTTTACAAGTCTCTCCATTAACAGTGCCATAGCAAAAGCAAAACAAACAATGAAAAAGTTAAGCAAAAATGTTTTCTTGGAAGCAGCAAGCAATGACAGGGTTGTCTAATACAACTGAATTTAGGGCTTGTTTTGTTGCTGAGTCTAGAAAGAAACAAAGTTCTCATGTTACCAACTTGTACGTTGTCCATAAATTTTTATTTCATGACATTTTAGAGTTTACAAATTAATAAAGGATTTAATCTGTATTTCATAAATACCTCAAGCCATAAAGCACCCTTCTTATGACAGCTTCATCTGAAAGCTGACGTCCTGTTCAGTCCTGTTCGGCTCCCACAGACCCTTTCCTGTCTATGACAGATGGACTTGTACTGACAAACACAAACTTGTCTCCTTGCTCTGCAATAGAACGGGTTGTTGGCTGACCCACAAGGCCCAGTGAAAAGCAGAAGAGCAGGGAGAAAAGGGCTGGCATAGACAGAAGCAGACTTCTGCATATACCTTTGAAGTCCATCTTCTCTAACCATCTCGGGTGGAGAGAGGCAAGAAGTGAACCTCAATGGCCCTGATGGTCTTTCTCCTGGAACGGTGCACATCCATTCTAACCAATTTTCAAGACCCTTTTGCATCTTTACCTGCCCTGTCTCTGAAACTATAACTGTGTTGTAGGAGTTGCTTTTCAAGGTATTTGAGATCAGGATTCAGTTACTTCTAAGACTGAATGTTCAGACGGCTGCTTCTGTCTTCTCTGAAGTTTTTGGTTGTAAATAAGAGAACTAGAAAATGTAATATAGGAAAACACAAGATTCATCAGCTTATCGCGATTTGCACCCAATATCTAGAAGGGGAAAATCAAAAGGACTGGATTCCAGGATAAAGATTAATGAGGACTTTTCTTATGGACTTCAAACCTGTAAGGAAAGGAAAAAAAATGAGGCTTTTATGGATGGAAGTTCTCTAGTGCATTCTGCTCCTTTTCATGGATAGAGGTTGTGAAGCTTCAGGAAAAAAATTAGTGAAGGCTGCTGAAAATGTTCTGTTTTGTATCACTGGGTTACACACCATAACCTGAAAGAACTCATTAGATTCAGGTATGCTGTGGTTTAACTCCAGCCAGCAGCTGGGACCACACAGCCGCTCACGAAGTTCTCCCCTTTCCCCCTGCCCCGAGAAGGGTAGGGAGAAGAGGGAGAAAAGGAGGAGAAAGGAAAGGGAAAAGAATTCGTGGGCTGAGATAAAGACAGTTTAATAGAACAATAACAGAAAAAGGGAAATAACAACAGTAATAATAATGGTAAAAGAATATGCAAGCTAAAGTAATACAAGACAAGT
The DNA here is from genome assembly GCA_013398295.1 of Chionis minor. Taxonomy (NCBI): domain Eukaryota; kingdom Metazoa; phylum Chordata; class Aves; order Charadriiformes; family Chionidae; genus Chionis; species Chionis minor. The sequence continues at coordinate 716,732 of VZSF01009099.1, read as the reverse complement.
CACTCTCACCACCTGGTGAACTAGTTGCCCATCGCTCCTGAGCAGACATCACAGATTCCCGCCCCCTGGCCAACCCCCATTTATATAGACCAAGCATGATGTCTATGGTAGGGAATATTCCATTGGCAATTCCGTTGTTCTGCCTATGCTCTTTCTCAGCTTCTATGGGAAGCTGAAAAGAGACCTTGACTAGTATAAACATCACTTAGCAACAACTAAACCAACATGCATTATGGACATTCCTTTCATACAAAGCCTGAAACACAGCGACCACTAGAAAGAAAATTAACTGTATCCCAGCTGAAACCAGGACAAGGTAAAACCCTAAGGTTAAGTTTAAAGTATGGATGTATAACCTTCTTCATCAGTGATAGAAAATAAGAACTGTAGCCTATGATGAAAAGTCTTCTCTTGCTTTATATTTCTCCTGCCTGCTTATACCAACCAATTAAAGTTCCAATCCCAGTATAGAAATATCTTCATCACAACAGTCACTAACAACCATACTGGCAATGACAACAAAGAAAAGAGAGCAAATAAGTATGAAAACTGAATTACACTCTGACATGGAAACACAGAACGGGAAAAAAAATATATATGATATTCAACAGGGTTTTCTAATTTCATGAAAAAAAAAAAAGAAAAAATAAATTAAATAAAGCAAGCACTCCCCCCAAAATGCCAAACCCCAAGCCTGAAAGGCATAAAAAAAATTATTAACAAATTAAGTATAACTAAAACATATGAGCTCATCTAGTCAAATTATGTATAAACTATTTCCCGGTCCAAAATCATAGAATGGTTTGGGTTGGAAGGGACCTTAAAGATCACCTAGTTCCAACCCCCCTGCCATGGGCACGGACACCTCCCACTAGACCAGATTGCTCAAAGCCCATCCAACCTGGCCTTGAACACTTCCAGGGATGGGGCACATACAACTTCTCTGGGCAACCTGTTCCAGTGCCTCACCACCCTCACAGTGGCCAAGAAGGCCAATGGCACCCTGGGGTGCATCAAGAGGAGTGTGGCCAGCAGGTCAAGGGAGGTCATCCTCCCCCTTTACTCTGCCCTGGTCAGGCCACATCTGGAGTCCTGTGTCCAGTTCTGGACTCCCCGGTTCAAGAAGGACAGGGAACTGCTGGAGAGGGTACAGCGAAGATGATTAGGGGACTGGAACATCTTTTTTATGAGAAAAGGCTGAGGGAGTTGGGTTTTTTAATCTGGAGAAGACTGAGGGGGGAATCTCATCAATGCTTATAAATACTTAAAGGGAGGATGCTGGGAGGAGGGGGCCAGTCTTTTTTCAGTGGTACCCAGTGATAGGACAAGGGGCAATGGGTACAAACTCGAATATAGGAAGTTCCATCTGAACATGAGGAGGAACTTCTTTCCTTTCAGGGTGGCAGAGCACTGGAACAGGCTGCTCAGAGAGGTGGTGGAGTCTCCAACTCTGGAGACGTTCAAAACCCATCTGGACGCCATCCTGTGCAACCTGCTGTAGGTGGACCTGCTCTGGCAGGGGGGTTGGACCAGTTGATCTCCAGAGGTCCCTTCCAGCCCCTGTGATTCTGTGAAATATCTATTCTAAATGAACGTAGTCAGTAAGGTTATTTAGAAAAAGCAGAAATATTGAGAATAATCAGGTGAACTGAAGTATCTCAGTATCTTTTAAACAAATGAGAGAAAAAAATGCAACAGTTTTGACATTTACTTTAGTCAGATTTCAAATTTCCCATGACAAGATTAAAAATCCAAATAATAGACTTATGTGAGTAAATGAAAAAATGAATAGAAACACAAACTCAATTATAAAGGATTAATGAAATAAGTGCGTTTTCATTCAGTCTGAGCAAAATAAAAACAGAACAGGTTTAATATCACAAATTTTAGTTACAAAATTTAAAATATTAACTACTTTATATCTAAATATATAGTAGTTCATGTTTGATTTAGTTCATGTTTGAAGGGCTTGTAATAATGGCTTTATTAAACAAGCCTTGAAACCACCATTAAATATTCCCCTGGAAGTAATAAAAAAAAACATTTAAAGAACAATACATAATCTTACCTTGTAAAATAGAAGAATAAAGTTGATGGCAAATGCAACAAATAGAGCAAGAAACCTTAGGTTATAAAAATTTCTTGCTAAGTAGTGCTAAAAGTAAAAAAAAAAAAAATTAGACATGGGCTGTAGCTAATATCAAGATAAGAAAAGTAGACAGCACAGTTTCTAAGAATGTAAATACATAATTACGTTGCCTTCATACACCAGTTATAATGAGCAAGGGCATTTCTTGGCAGCCTGTTCTCCCATGTCATGGTAAACACGATTAGAAATTAAAAACAGGTCTTAAAAGCAACAAGGAAGACCGAAATAGAATATTAAGGAAAATTTTCTAGAGGGATGTCTGGAAAATAAATGCTAGAATACTGGAATAAATTTCTTGAGAAGATTTCAGATGTTTTGATGTTTAGATCATTTGATGTTTTTAAGAACAAAGAAAAATCTTACAAAAAACAGAATTACAGATTCTAGAAGTTAGATTATGGAAAAGAGGAAGCTCCCAACACGGAGCTCAAGAGGTTAATCTGTCTTTTTAGATCAGGAGAGGAGAAATTACACACACAAACACTTTATATATATATATATAAAAGTGTTTTATATAAGCATTACAAAACCCCCAAAGACTGATTACAGCCAGCCCTTTGAAAACTTATGCCAATGTTCCTTTTATGATGACATTTCTCCCTTCAATATTAAACAAGTGTTCTATATTACATAAATAAAAATTCAATAACTAAAAGAATTTAAGAAAAACTTACAAGCAGTTTTGTCTGATAAATTTCCAAAGCTTTGAAGAAGTTAGCCATAACAGCCTCTGGTTTCTCAATCTTTTGTCCGTGCCTTCGCTTCTTTTTCTTAATTTTTCCCTCTTCTAGCTGCTCAGATTGCACTTCCTTTGCTTTATCTTGTTTCTCACCATCTTCCATGCTAGAAGAAAGGTTAGCTAAACAAAACTACCTAGCCAAACTTCTGTATTGTAAATGCATTCATTTACAAGTAATTCTAATTCAGAGAGTTTGGCTTTGAAAGTTAGTTTTGACACTGGAAGAAAAGTGATTGTAAGTAAAGGACTTGAGGTAGACAGTAAACCCAAAGTAAAAAAAGTGACCTTAGTTTCAAATGATACGCAAGAATATCGTTGTTGAAGAGAGATCAAAAGGGTAAAAAGCCAAAACCCAGGCAGGCATTACTGCTCCAAGTGTGAAGTGGGTAACGTTTGCCAAAACCAGTGAGCTACATAAATACTCAATATAAGCAACATAAAAATTTTAAGAGTTCATGTGTACTTTCTTGAGCCTGGGGCTGAAGAAAGAAATAAAGCTATTGGGATTTGGTACACAGGATCATAACTGAATCACAGTGTCATAAAATGAATTCCTTTCAGTCAAGGCAATTGTTGTTACCAAGACGAATGGGTAATAACAAGGAAGTTCGCTTCAGAGGGTTGCACCTTACAAAGTAAGGTAGATGTACGTAGATGACAATCATTCCTCCTGCACCACTTTTATGAAAACTAAGTATCAAGACTGTATGTAGTAATCAGGGGATTTAGTTACTCAACAAAAAAAAAAAGCTGAATTTGCATATACATAAAAGAATGTTGAGGCATCAAGGTGGCTGAAAGGTTTAGGCATGAGGATAAAGAAATGCAGTATGTGGTTCACTTTATCACACTAGTACTGCAGTAGGAATCATACGACGGGTCTCTAAGAATGTCTTAGAGACCAAAAAAAGCCCCTGTTGCAGTCTCAGAAATGTAAGCCATTTAAACTCATTTTTAAGCTGAAGGCAATTCGAATATGTTGTGAAAGTACTTGAGAATTAAGACAAGAGAAGACAACAAGGAATAGGGACAGTAAGGCCAATAAAATAATAGAGGTAGAAAGAGATGATGCTTATGGAAAATAAGAGGTGAAAAAGCCTAAAATAAGAAAATGAGTGGCACAGGAGATCTTGTGCAAATTCCTAGATATTTATAAATTGTTTCACTACTAGTGTCTAAATCGGGACACCAAAATCAGTCAAACAAAGAAAAAAGCCCGGCAGTGATATGATTTAAACAAAACTTTTAAAAGGGGTCATTTGACCAATCTAAATATTAACCAATTAATAGTACATTGTAATGTGGTCTAGAGAAAACAACAGTTTCTGAAATTGCTTATTTTGAAGTTACTGTCTTCATAGTGAGTAACACTCATCAACAGGTTTTTTGGATGCATGGTACCAAAAAAACCATAGAAGAGTTTAAGTGCACTTTTTAATTACCACAAGTGTTTTAAGCAATGAAAATAATATGCTTAACATCCCTGCAGGGATTGAATAGAGACACAAATGATATCAAAACAATTCTGAGACAGTAATAGGCATGGAGGGTACTTTTAAATTGAAGAAGTATGTTAGAGAGAGCCTGAAAGGTAACAGATAGGAAATGAAAGTACCCATAATCCAATACCCAAAAATATGAAAACCATCATAATAGTGTCGATGCATTACTTTAATGAGGTAACAGAAAAAATAGCAAAAAAACCCATTTAAATGTACATGTGAGCATATGTGTATGTGTACACTTTCTTGTCCATGTAAGACATATATATACACACACATACATATACATGTATGCATACACACATACATACAGACATATATACAGAGGGGAAAAAAAAGGGAACTTTTCAGACAAGCTATATACAAAGTATATCCGCACACTTAAAAAAATTAACTTTGGCAGATAAGAGAAGAAAGGTAAATGAATTTGAAGTAAAACATTGTAAACATGAAGCAAAATAGAAAACAAAGAAAAAAATTATGTATAGCTTTTGAACATGTAAGAATCTCTAGGAGATCTTTTGCATATGTCTACAGGTCCAGAAAGACAGCATGCCCCTTAAAAGCAGGGTGCTGCTGAAGCAAGGCAAGCATTTTAAAAGTTGTTTATAAGGCAGTCATATGTAGGATGACTGGACAAAGGAATGTATCTGCTGTCAAGTTCACAACTTGCAAACAGATAGAAGTAATAAAAATTGTTGGGTTAGTAAAATCTTGTGTATAAGTTACTATTATTGCCTGAAAATCATAGTGCGTACTAGGGAAACTGCAAATAGCAGTAATGACAAGTTGCAGAGGTTTTTTTCAAGACTGGTCCTCATTTTAAAATATAGGAATTTTTAAAAAGACAATGGCCATAGACTTATATATGCAGAATTGTCAAGGGCCGCAAAAATCAGATTACCATTTTGTTGCCCATTGAGATGGTTTGCTACCTCTTAGGGACTGTGCTGCTTTTCAGAATACTGAAGAGACAAAGTGTACATAAAGTGCTTTGAATACTGAGCATTGCTTCGATACTTTCTGGCCAAATTAAATAGCATTAGGAAGCAGCAAGGAATTAAACAGGAATTCTGTAAAAATAACTTACTCGGCCTTCTCAGCTTCTGCTTTTCTTTCTCTTTCAGCTTCTTTTGCAACTTCAGATATCTGCAAAAAGTATTTGTCAAAATGGATCCATTCAAATTTTATTAACTTTACTGTTTTCTAATAAACAAAATAATTACCACATTGTATTTTTTATACCACTTTGCACTTGTAAACTGTTACATTTTTGAAAATAGACAGCTCAGACTAGATTTTAACGGTGAAAACTGCCGAAATTCTTCTAACAGCCTTTTTCAGTATAGTGTTATCAACACCGTAACTAGTCCAGTTGACTGAACAATTAATTATACACGGTTATCAGACAGATTATGTGACCAGTTGAGGATGAAAGTAACTACATCATCCAGATCATACCCTAATACAAAAATCACTCACAAAGACGCAGTGCAGTTTCTGATTTTGTGGAAAATGAACATCAGTTTGTCTCATTCAAAATATGAAACGAGGAAACAATAGCATCAAAAATCTGGAAAAGAACTGTGTAATTATCAGATACTACAAAATGCAGTTATTTTGTCAAGATCAACCGATGCAATTTGAAATAGACAAATATTTAAACAACTTTTACTTATGCAATGTTTTTTGTTCAACCTATTTATCTTAGGTGGGTTGATGGTTTGTTAAACCATTATTGGGACACCTCACAACCATCTAGGTATGTGTCTACAACATTCCCTTGAGATAAGGAAAAACCAATACACAATTTTACGGGTGGCTAACTGCAGCAAAGAAGCTGGGAGCTGGATTTCAAACTCCTTTAGGCTCAGTGTTGCAAGACCAAAGTGAACTCATTTCAAATGCAGTTTGAGTATCTAAGCTTCACTTGAAATCACACAGATGCAGGCTCTGAAGTCCTAGATTCGAAAAGGAATCTAAAGTGCCTAAATTTGTTACCATTCACTTTTGGAAAAAACTATCTTAACTCTTTACCCTCTTATGTGTTCTATCAAAGTGCTTAGATACCCATTGTCATTGGTGTATTCTCTACATTTCTGGTTAATACATAGAATTATTATAGAATATATAGAATTGTTTCGGTTGGAAGAGAACTTTAAGATAACCAAGTCCAACCATTAACCTAGCATTGCCAAGTTATCACTAAGCCGTATCCCTCAGCACCACATCTACCCATCTTTTAAACACTCCAGGGATGGTGACTCAACCACATCCCTGGGCAGCCTGTTCCAATGCTTGGCAACTCTTTCAGTGAAGAAATTTTTCCTAATATCCATCCCTAAATCTCCTCTGGAGCAACCTGAGGCCATTTCCTCTTGTCCTATCACCTGTTACCTGGGAGAAGAGGCCGAAACCCACCTTGCTACAACCTCCTTTCAGGTAGCTGTAGAGAGTGATAAGGTCTTCCCTCAGCTTCCTTTCCTCCAGGTTACACACCCCCAGCTCCCTCAGACGCTCTTTATAAGACTTGTTATAAATACAGCTGTCTAACCTTTTGCCCCATTACTCACCTGGATGCCCCTCTCTCACACATAAGTAGTGAAAGAATTTACTAAATCGATCTTGCCTTGCTTATCTCTCTTCTTATCTTTGCACTTCATTTAGTACACGTGACGGAAGGAACTTCCTGTAGTACATGGGATGGAAGCGTCTGTAACTCTTCCACAACAAGCTTCCCCTAAGATCTCAAGCTGGTGGAGGGTAATTCAGAGATCATTTGATGACACCTAGTTCTTCAAAGGGGGAGGGTGGAGGAAGAATGAATAAATCCCTATCCAACCTCTCCATCCCTCTGTCATATCGTCTCTCAGTTGTCTCCTTTTCAGGCCAAAGAGCCTTAACGTACTTAATTCTATACACAAGATTCGTTCCATACCAAATTTTGATAACTTTTTGACATTCACTGAACCTTTTTCAGTTTTATCACATTCCTTTTGAAATGAGGGAACCTGGTCTTCAAGACACAGATATATTCGGGGTTCATGAAGCATAATAATATCCTCAGGTTTTCCTCTATTCTTTTCCCAACAATTCAAAATTTCAGTTTGCTTTTTTGATCTGTGTTGACTGACATTTCCATTGAACTGATATTTCTGTACAACTTTATTATATTTCCCAAGATTTCACACCCAACCAGTAACAATGATCTCAAAATCCAACATTTTACATGTAAAATTATAACTTTTCCTCCCATATACATCACTTCTTGACACTTCTTACATCTTGAAAATATCTGGAAAGCATATCATGAAGAGATGGATCAATGATGACAGGAAAGATATATTTGAATAACAAGTAGAAACAGATCGGAAGCACAGACTGAAACATAATGCATTCCAAATATGACAAATGCATTTGGATTTTGACATTTAGTTCAATCCATTTTTAAATAGAATAAATTATATTTAGCCCAGCTGAGTGGAACAAAATATATCATTCATAAACCAGAATAAAAGTAAAGAATGATTATATGATAAACATTGAAGTAGCAATAAATTGAGGCAAAATTATTTCAAATGATAGAAAAAAATGGTATTTTATTGTATGTGATCAGTAAAGCATGTAGAAGAAAAGGTAATGATAAGGCATTATTATGGAGAAACTAGATTGAAAAAGTAATTGACATATACAGTGAAAAAATCCAGTATACAGAACAAACAAGACTGTAAACCATTTAAAGCAAAAACTGTACCTAGAAAGCTGCTAGGAAATTTTTGAGTAAAGTCCAAATAAACAATACCACCAATTTACTGCAGTGAAATCTAAGCACACTGGGCTGAATTTTTCTGCCACATAAATTCTCCTGTTTGTTTTTAAAAGAGTACGGATTATAAAGCTCTCATCAAGAACATTTATTAGTCAGTTAACTGGCAAATAATTCTGTTGCTAATAGAAAATTCAGTAATATATTTGTATTATTATTATTTTCTGCAAAGAAATGCAAAATCTCTTCAACATACCTGTAATCCTTTTTTCTTTCGAACTGTGTTTTCCAGAGACGACTGGACATCAGTACCCAGGATTTCTGCAATATCTCCAAGTCCAGCATCATGACCATGTTTTGAGCCACCTTCTTTCTTTGTATGAATGCCAAAAATGTCAGAGATTATGTCAGTTTCTCCCTTTTCACCTTTCACAAACTGCACAAGTTCAGCTCTGATGCCATGATCGATACCTTCAGCTTTTTCTGCTTCCATAACATCATCATGGATTCCAAACTGCGTTGGGTCAGGCATGTCCCCTAATATTTTAGTAACTTTAATGTTTTTGGCTCCTTCAACCAGGCCACCCCCAAATACAGTGCTCCAAAGAATCTGGAAAATTCCCCACACTATAGTAAAGAACAGTTGGAACATCCCTACAAATAGAATCCAAAAAAAGGAGAAAAACACTTTCACCATCTCTTTTACTGTCATCTTTCTAACTTTCCTGTATTGTTTCCTTAAGTTCTTCACAGTGACCATTTTAAAAAAGTTGGCAACATTCTTCTTCACTGCAACACAGGCCATTGCAAAAGCTGAAGCAGACTCCAGGGACTTTTCTTCTTCCTCATCATCGCCAATATCTACTACATAACAAGGTTCCTCTTCTTCCTCTTCCTCAGGCCTCTCAGATGAATCCGTTTCAGAGATCTGGGATGCTAACTGCATTTCAAAGATCGTGTCTTCACAGAAATTCACAAAGAGTTCCATTTTTTCTTGCTCTCCACCTTCATTTACAACATCAAATATGAACTGCCTTTTGGATTCCTTCACCTGTGGCTTCTCCCACTGCATTCTACTCGATTCACTGATTTCAAAGTAAACTCTTTCTATTTTCTTGGCTCCACCCATTATTTCAATACGGCCAAGATATGGTTCAAAGTAATTAAGAACACTTTCCGCAGGTTCAAGTAAGCTCTGAAGGCGTGAATCATTAGGCATGTGCTCTGAAAGGTTTGTAAGCAGCACTGCTACATTAAATCCAATGTCTTTGGCTGGTTCATGGAATCTTTCCACAAAATCAATATAGTTAAACATATCATTTTCATCAGCTTCTGCACAGGACAGCAGGAATTCAATCTCTGACTGTATGTATTGTTTTTGAGCCTCCATTGATTTCTGGAATTCCTTCTTTGAAATGATGCCTTTACCATCTGGGTCATGCTCTTTGAAAGCATCTGAGTTAGTCAGATCTTTTAACTTGAGGAACATGTCAAAGAACTTCAAAATCATTTCTACATTGCTAGATGACTCTACAAGCGTGTCTACCATTTGTTTTCCAATAGTTCCATTTACAACGTTACCTAAGTAGCGTATTAAAACAGGAGGTTATTTCATATTGCTACATTTTAAATAAATACATTTCATATTCATGCTGAGAAAAGAACAATAACATTCTCAAATCTTTATAACTTTTCTTTTAACATGCTTTTCTGTAGCAGCCCTCTGTTTCACGACTATATATATTCCAGAATAATTTTTAAGTAAATATGAAATAGTTTTCTTTTTCTGGCATCACATAAAGGCAATTAAAAAACAGTTTAGAAAGATTAATGTTATTATCATACTTTACATTATGAAGCTGAGAATCATATTTGACCATAAAGAAAAATAGGTCCAACCTTCAAGCAGTGACAAGAGCATCACTACCATATCCTTTAGTAGATCTAGCAGTTCTTTAAGCAATTCAATCTGAGCAGAGTCCTGTCAAAAAAATGGAGCATAAGGTTGTTTTTTCTCTGTATTTCTCTGGAAAACTAAATACATTTAGAAAAAAACAGTGTGCAGAGTGGTCATCTAAATGTAGTTCGCATTCTTCAGCAACATTTCACTGTCTTTTCATTGTGATTACTATCAAGTCTTATACAATATAATGGTAACTTACTACAGCAGAGGTATTAATACCATAAAGATAAGTTTTAATAAAGCATTAAGGAGCACGAAACTGCAGATAAGGGACAGAAGAAACTCGCAGATGGGGTAGTATTCATCTCAGAAAGAATCCATCCTTTTTCACTTCACAGGGAATATTTAATTGCATAATGCATTACCCCTCAAACAGAACTAGAACTATGTAGCTTAACTACAGACCATAAGGCTAACATGGATTTGTGACTAATATTAAGGACCGAAAAACTGTTAAGTAGCCTCAAAATTCTGCTATACTTCTGTAGGGTGGCAAGAAATCTTATTAGTAAGTCAGAGTGTAACAGAGACACTGAATAAGAGTGAGGAAATTGCCCTCTGCACTGTTGCATTCAGTGCCTGGTGGCTTGAACATATGGGTTCAGTAAGCAGAAATCGCAAAAGAACATGGAAGCCTGAAACTGTGAGGAGGGGTGGGACTTCCCAATGCCCTGCACAGTGACACCAGCAATGCCTGCTGCCCTCCCGCTCAGTGCCTGGGATGAATTAGCTGGGCAAGCTGTCTGACTGTCCCATCCCCTCCCCTCTTTGCATCTTTCCTGGCTTTTCTCTTGCCTTACTTAGCCGTAGCCTGGGAACCACAGCATGCTCTTAATGCTGCTTCTGCTCGGACAGATCATCACGTTTTGGCCACAGGGAGGAAGGGACCAAATTGCCACCTTCGTTATCAGAAAGGTATAACTGAGTTGGAAGCAGTGAGTTTGATATTAGAAAAGGTGAATGCGCAGTGATAATTAATGTTAAAAGGAGTGACATGAAGAGGCTAGTCCTGAAATTGTCTTGGACCTCTACATTACAATAGACCCATGCACAACCAACTAGTATCAGCATGTTCACTGCTTTACAGCCTTCAACATTGACTTGACTCTAATTCATAAATATATGCAAAGGATTACTTGACTACTGAAAATACCTGTGAAAGTTTCATCTGCATATTGGCAAAGACATGAAGAAAGCCAACAACTGCATCCCACAGCCTACTATGAGCCAGACTCTGTTGATTACCAATGCAAGGGCCCTAAAAAAAAAAATAAAATCAAGAGAAGCACATTTTATTTATACAAAATAAAATAAAACAAATAAACCAATTTGGTTTCCTGAGAGTTCTCCCTGAAAAAATAGAAAAATAAACTTCAGGCTTCCATGAAGCTACATGAGAAAGCTTCCCAAGGTGTCCTTGGTATCTAGATCACATCATGTTAAATATGCAGCCATTCACCTGTTTTAGTGTTACTTTTACACTGGGCCAGTGATTCCATGTAGCTTTATCAAAATTAAGAAAAATAAAGCCAAAGTATTTACAAATTTATGATAGGACATGATCAGGCTATGTAATCATAGAATTTCACTGTTAGTACACCTTGAGCAAAACATTTTGTTTACCTGGATATATTCTGTAAGGGAATTGAATATTTGCTTGGTGACAGCCAAAGCTTTAGAGAAGTTACGTTGTCCTGATTCATCAATGACATCCTTTCCTGAATAGTACCAATAGAAGTCGCTGATTGATTCCTAAGAAAAAAACAACATATTTTCTAATTTTGGACTCTGTATGCAGTATTTACTGCCTGCATTTGTATCACCAAAAGCTGAATTAGCAACAGAGGAATTTAGTGTTTCTGTGTCCATCTATTTCTCATGACAATGACTTTTTGCACTTTTATCTAACTATGCTCCCTGCAGAAGTGAACAATGAAATAAATTAACAAAAATCCGGTTTCACACAGGTGACCTTCTAAAAGGTCATCTATTTTAGAATGAAAGAAGAGGTGAAATGAATTAAATCAAAATTCTTTATTTTAGATATCCCTGGATAGAGTATTTTCACATTTATTTCCAGCAAAATGTGAATTTATAAAAATGAAGGAAAGGCAAATATGTTATTCTCCATTTTCTTCCATTTTTAACTCACCTGAAGACGCAAGAGATAGTCAACTGTACTAATGATAATATTCACTGTTGTGGTGTTGCCCATCTGCGTACGTAGGTAATTTTGAAAATCTGAAATAAGAAGTGATTTGTGCTTAGTATATGTAGGATTAAAAAAATACAAGGTTGGTTTTTTTAATGTTTTCCTGGAGACATGGAGAATAAATTCTTTTTAAGTACCTTGTTGGGTACAGATGCTTATGTGGTGGAAACTGAACTACAGTAGATTACGATGTAAATAGAACTGAAGAATTGTTATCCACATGAGTTGCAATAGGCTTTACTATTAATGATTGACATAAAAACTGAAATTACATTAAAACTTAAAAATTCAAATTGAAGTCCAGAATTCAAATTGTTGGCATGCCAGTTTCCCCTCAGAAAATGAAATGAATTAGAGAAAAAAAAACATTAGAATTTGTTCTATTCCACTCTGTTTAAGAAGAGACTCATCACACATTTTCCCCCCAATTAATTCAGTTCACTTACCATTGTTATGCCCTTCACAGAGCAGTTGTAAAAATCTAAATAGATCTCGAGTAAACTCATCATGCTGCAACACTTTTTCACCTTTAAAATATATATAGATGCAATGATTGTGTGTCAACTGTTATAACTAAATATGCAGAACACATAATCTTACAGCAACTTTTAAAACTGGAATTCTAATAAAAAACAGTATTATAAAAGCATTAAAGCAATTTAAAAGAAACAGACTGATAATAAAAAAAAGAAAAACTGAGACAGAACAAGCAAAGCCAAAATATTTAGCACTCCGATGCATCCATGGTTAAAAAAGAAAAAAAAAGAAAAAAAAAAGAGAAAGCAACAGGATATGTATCTAATAAGTAAATGGTTAGTCATAACTAAAATCATGCCTTAATTATGAATGACACTTCTTTAATAAGCATCAAACTGTTTATCCAAGCTGAACACACAACCTGCTGCAGACCGTAAAGCTAAACCCAAAGGTATCTAGGAAGATGCAATGAAACAGTTCTCTCTGTATTTGCAACACATTTTTGCAACAACAGTATCAAAAACTGTAAACCCAAACATACCACGCTCACGAACGATGACTGTGGATCAAAGAAAAATAACAAGAATACAGGATAAGAATATTGGAAGTTACAATGTTTTTCTTAAAAATTATTGCTAAAGATTTTGTAAATAGAAAGCATATTCAGCACTCAAAGCCTAGAATTACTTATAGTAAGTCTACCAACAGAAACCTCAAGCCACAGTAAATAAGAGTTCTAGTTAAAGAAGGAAGCACAAATAATCTTTTAAGCACTACTGGAATCAATTTCATTCTACTTACGAGTTCCTTCTTCAGTAACCATTCCCAGGCCTTCTGCTTTATTTTGTCTCTCAAACGCATTCAAGTCAAGAACACTTATATTGGAAAAAAAAAAAGCAAACAGGAAAAAGTACTGTAGTACACAACAGAAAATTACTTTCTTCTAGGTAATCTCTGGAGGCCTTCAACAACTAGTCTTCACCCACTGTGACATGCATTGCCTCGTATTTTATTTAATATGAATACTACATAAAAGAGCTTGGGATGAAAATAAGGGTCCAGTGTCCATTTCTGAGAAGAAATGAGTCTCAGATCAAGTCTCGCCACTTACCTAACTTCTCTTCCAGTAATGTCATTCATGGTTTTATGTATAAATGAAAAGTGGAAAAGGAATCTGAAATATTACTCTTTATATTGACTTAAATCTGCCTGACAAAAGGACATTACTGCAGTTATTTCTGTCACGCTGTTTTCCACTAAGTTATAACTATTACTTATATTATATTTTTACTGTACATATTATGCATTATTGTTATTCAGAAGATGTATGGAATCTCTGATTCCATATTCAGAAGACATATATGGAATCAGAGATTCCACATCTTCCAAGGTCAAAATATACTGATATTTGCATTTTCTTTTGCTAACTTGGCAGAGCCCAGCGCATGGAATAGAAGATTCACTACTCAGTCAGAATACTTTAATTCAAACAGTCCAAATGCAATTCTATGATTATCCTTTTTTTTTTTTCCAGTTAAACAGCAGTGCATATTCTACTGTCTAGCAACATCATTAAAACCAAGAGCATTTTTAATGCATCATTTTCATTCTCTTGTCAGTGTTCAAGTAATTTTATCAAAGCCTTTTTTAATGAAATCCTGAATGATACACATAAACAACTGGTAACGTCATCACTGTAGGTCCTGTTTGAGGAAGTCCTTGCTAAATTGTTCTACATAAATGGAAAAAATTACAAGATAGATATTATTTTATTAGGCTGCAACTACTCAATAATTTCTGCAGCGCAGGTCACCATTCCTTCTGCATTTTTTCCCTGTCTTCATATAGCTTCTGCACTTCTAATTCCCAGTCTACTCCTCCAGAACCCTTCTGTTGCTTTAAAAGGCTGAGAAAAGGAGGCTGTCTACTGTAAGAGTAATCAGAAAGACCAACGGTTTTCTACCTTCTTTATGGGAGTCGTTTATCTTAACGCATTTGAACTTCTAGAGGTTTATCAAGGGATTGGACTACTACAGTCTCACCCGCCACGTGTCATCTCTCACAAACCTGATACATATGTAGAGGATTCAGATGAAGAGACAGAGATTAGGAAATTCATCAGAGATGTGCAGAAACTGAAAATTAGTAAAGCTTCACTGGCCTGTCTCTCCTTCAGTGATGGCTCTTCCCCATCCTTAGAACCACCCGGACAGAAAGCGTGAGGCATCTGGGACCAGTAAAGGAGGCACTGCATTTTACTTTTCTGCCTCTCCAAACTAAGCCGACAAAGGAATATACAGTCTTTGCTTTTTTTTCTCCTTTGGAAGAATACTCTAGAAGATTAACATACTATTGCTCCGATTCACTTAAACTTCCCACAAGAATTCTACAATCTGTGACTCTTGTATTTTAAATCGAACAAATACACCTGCACTGAGCCGTAAGTCACCAACCTGAATAAAACTGAAACTGTAATAATACAATTTATGCTTTTACCTGCAGGACTGCATCAAGCCAGAAAGACTTTGAAAAAATCCAGCATCCTTTTTCTCCTTCAGGTAGTCCAGCATTTTCTAGAGGGTATACATTTTTTGGGGAAAAAAATCTGCATTAAAATTCTATGAACTAACAGCTTCCTGAATTACCATATAAAATACAAATCATCAGCAAGCAATATTATCATTGTCATTGTACCAAAAATATCCTGAGATTTCTTCACTGTTTAGGTTAAAATTAAATGCACTAAAAAAAAAAAGAAAGACAGAACACTAAAGTTCTCAAAATTACTCGCCTCCTCTATACAAGCAAGACTCACAGTAGTTAGAAAAAAGCATTACCTGTTGAACTATGGTATTCCCACCATTCAGAATGGCAATACCAAGTTTTAGTGTTTCAACAACCATGGGTCCTGTATGACCTGTCAAAACAAGGTACAGGGTACAGTCATTAAAACCTGCAATTACAAACCATTCAATCAGAAAAGCAGTCTGGAAGTTTAACCTAGTACAGTTGTAACTGACATTTATCTTGGCTCATTATATACCACATACAAGTTGTATATGATATACATATCATAGGTACAATGATATAATACACTATACATATGTATAGCATTACACCTGTGATATGTATATCATATGTACTTTTAATACTTCACAGAACATTACCTTTGCTTGCACTAATCATCTGAAGGACCATTTCAGCAGCTCCACGATCATGTAAGCGAGCTTGCTGATAGAGAGTTCTCTGTTTTTCCATTTCTTTCTCCTGGGTTTGGGAACAAAAACGAGAACAGAATACAGACTGGAACTGATTCAGGAAAAACAGGAAGATGAGAAATCTGAAGTTGTTGAAAGCCATCTGCCTCCATAATCCATGGGTTGTTTGATACCAAAACTTCAGACCACACTGTCTTTCTTTTATATGAATAACCTTGTAAACCAGCTCAATTCACACTGTGTTGTTCTTGCATTTATTTTAGTGGACATATTTTAAATACTTGCACATTAGGTGATGATAAATGTTAAATTTAAACTCTCACCTCAAATGTCTTTTCTTTTTCTTCTTCTTCCTCTTCTTCTTCTTCCTGACAGCTCTTTTTATGTTAGAAACAGAAATCATGAGATTTTGTTTACTATGAAACATAATGCCTGTTTTTACTACGGTATTTCTACAAAAAAATGACCAAAGAAATTTTTTTCAAGCAGTAAAGGCATTAAGACTAAAAACCCCTGTAATCATAAATATTTGTGCTCATCCACACGAAGAAGCTGATATTTCCTAATGTATGAGTACTTCATACGTTAGGAAATGTACTTCATACATTCATTCATCCAACTACATATACACCCTGTATTTATCTTCACAGTCAAACTCTCCTCACATGTCAGCTTTAATCAGTATGTTGCAAAAAATGATTAACTTATTTTTTACAGACTTCAAATATTAAATCCAAATTAATTACCCAAAGAACAAAGATAACCAACATGTTAAGACTGCTCTTGAGTTAAATCTGTACAAAACAAAGTGCCAAGTGATATCAATAGAATTGCACCTACTGGAATTTTATATTATTATTTTAATGTAGGAAATGTCTCATTATATATGTAACTCTGAACAGCATTTGCTTCATTAAAAATATAGAAATTACTAGTATCAGACAGTCCACGTAAGAAACAGAAGGAAAAACTTTAAAGAGCACCTAAGATTAATGGGAAGCTTGAAATGATATACTTACCTTTGCCATCATGGCGGAATAGGCAATATACAAGGGATCATCTTCTAGTTTGCTATAAAGAGTAAAAAATATTTTAAATCATTTTATGATGTAGTAATAAAGCAATGTCATATTCCACTAATATTCAAAGACTATTTTTACTACAGGGTATTTTATTAAAGTAGATACATGTTTCCTTGAAATGCTATTACACTTGAAAATAGTATTGTAAATGCACTTCCTTATCTCAAACCAAGTCTCTGCAACTTTTTAATCAAAGAATTTCAAGGTATATTTGGGCATCCAACTCAGTCATATTGGGTAAGTAAGGATCACTGGCTGCTGCAGGTGCAGAAAAGTATTATGGAGATCCAAGTTAGAATAATTATAACTGTCAGATGGCAAGATTATATTAGTCATAAAGGAAAAGTATATGAAGCATTGGAGTACTCTACTCATACAAAATACATATTCTAATCAACAGTCTAAATTCAAAACAGAAACTGGCACTGAAAGAGATGCACGCTAATCATCAGTGAAACATTTTCTGATATACCAAATAAAATTTAATGAATGCCAACAAGAACACAAATCTATTACCAGCAGAGACCAGGGGAGGGTACTCTGAATGAACCAGCAGTTCCTGTAGACCTTGTTTCTATGAGAATCCATGCACATTTTTTTCTGTACTGGGTATTTACCAAACTTCTAAAATGTCAAAAATAGTCAATATTTGTCTCAATGTAAAGGTTATACTAAGTTTAAATACATGAAAGCTCTAATGAAACTGAGAGGCAAACAAGTATTCACCATGCACAACAGTGAACTGCAGTTGCGTTAAATTACTTGTGTAATGTTATTAGAAAGTCAGTTACTGTGCGTATTTTCTCAATGGCTTTTCAGCACAGCTCTTTACCTTCTTTCTGTGAGAGCACTGCGACTAAAATAGAGAATAATCTGATGAAGCGGATCAGGTTGTTTTTTCTCCGTCTCTTCCTCTTCCTCTTCATCTTTTTTTGGAGGTGTCTGTCTCAATATTTATATCAGAACATACAAATTAAGCTTCATAAGTAAGAAAATAATTTAGTAATTAAGCTTAGGACAGGCTTTCAGTAATTTTCTTCTGTCCAATTTGTATTAACTTCCAGTATTCATCTTATTCAGCAGCTTACAGCATAACCTACAACATTATGTGCTTGTATAACTCAGAGTTAGAGTACCTGATTGGTATTCATATTTGATAACTAACATTAGAAGTTTTTCATTTGCAAGGTACTGAGAATGAGACAGTGAAAATCTTAGGGAAGCCTTATTCAGCAGAAATTTTATGTTTCCAGTGGACCAGAATTGAAATAAAGTCTCAGCTCAACTCTTTAACAGGAGAATTACTGGTAAATGGAACTATTTTTAATATTATAATCAGATACATCCTACTCAGACTACTGTTTGCTACAATACTTTCACAGATCATTTCTAGGAAATCTGGATTCAACAAATGAAAGGACCGCTCTTATTGTCAACTTCAAACATCTTGTGGCAGTTTGAAATATAACAGCCAGCACTGGCAAAAGAGCCGTGTATGACCTTTACCTTACTTGTATTACACATCTTTGTAGGGTTTGTAATTATTGGAGAATTGTTGTAATTATAGCAATAATTGTAATCACAGAAGTTCAATTTAATTATCTAGTAAATCTGAAAGAATTGTAATCACTGTTTTGATTAATGGCCACATTCCTTCCTTTAGAAAGATGCAACAACGTCAAACCAAGACTGTGACCATGTAGTTGTCCAGAGCATGAGAAGAATCATACAACCTTCTGTACCAGTGGGGTCTTTAAAAAGCACAACATAATTGCTTTTGCTAACTCTGAAGAATCTCCTGATACATCTTCACGTATGGTGTTTAGATACTGTGGTGATAGGGCCCTTGGAAGTATATTAGACAAACTAGCTACAGAGAGGGAAGAGAAAAAGCAGTAGGCTTTCTGAATCAATATTCAGTAACAAAATGCTGAAGTTTGCCAATCATTTTTATCAAGTGCACCTGTAAACTAAATTTTTGCTGAATATGGCTGCTTATATTTACTTCTCCTTATGATGTATCAGCAAGAAAACAGCAAAATTAATTTGTATCAAAGCTGAAAATGTTAAAATTAAATATTATGCATCAACAAAAATTTTAAAAAGGGGAAAAGGATCAATTGTGTAAAGCTTTAAAAAACTAGTAAATAAAATATAGGAACATAGGAATTACCATAGCGGACAAAAATAGTCTGACAGTTCATCTAATCCATTTGCATTACCAAGAATGAGTATCACATAGTTCGTTTGAAGGCATAAACCACCTTAATGCACTTCAGCGTGCATCACAGGACGGACGTCTTTTTGAGCACAGCAGAAAATGACCTTATGCCCTGAAGCATAAGGATTAATACTTTACAACTTTATGCATACGCATACAGTACAGAAAAATTAAATAGAGTTTATGATAGATACATAAAATACATACTAAAGTGGGCGCTGAAAAATATGCCCAATGATGTCAGTACTTACAGCCAAATCCTGAACTAGTTTCTCCTCAAATGAATATTCCTCTGTTTCTATCCAATAGTTCTGATAGCCATGGAGGAAGAGGTTAATAGAACGGTGCCTGGGGGGGTTGTGAAAGTGAGATCAAGAGGGGTAACGGAACATAGTATAACAGCTCATGTGGTTAATGATTAGTAAGGATACGCATTTGTACAATTCTGATCCTCTGATTGGTCAGTGAAACAAAATGCAAAACATAACTAACATTCAGTGACAAATCTGCATGTACTTTTCAACATTCTTACTACATTTTAATACACATATGCGTACATTACTTTTTGTTTTGAAGGTTTTGGGAGTGCTAAGATACAGTATACGTGAAACTGCAGGACTGGAACCTTAACACAAGCACGGGAAAAATACACAGTTGAACAGACTGAGAATGAGTGGGTGGGATTTACACCTATGAGATGTAAATCTAATTTACTAGACTTAGGACACTGAGACAGCAGAAGTTGGCCATCAACACCAAAATAATTATCAAGTGCTTTCCAGGATGTCATCTGCAGACAATCATTGCCTTCTCCCACATAGAGAAGCCTAACCTCAGCTTCTTTTCTATCAGTTCTAAATCAGGGCAGTATTAACGTGTCCTCAAAAAAGCTGGATGAGAAATACACAAACACTACTCCAGAAGGTGGCCAATTTTAGAAAACTCCTAGGCATATTGCTACTAGACAGTATTCATAAATTTAACTTTCCATAGAAAATGCTGCTCATAGCAGTAAGACCATGTGTAAGAATGGCCAAACCACTCCATCTTTACATTACATTTGGGGGGAAATTTTGTATTGAGGTGCACTACTTGAGGTTACAAAGGTTGTTCCACACAGCCTTTTCATTTACTTTTATCCTGCACCACTAACAAAAGCTATACAAATTGGCTGTACGTACTATGACTGTTTAAGTAAACTGTGGACACGAATTATTATTTTATAATGGAATAGCTATTGAGCCAACCTTCTAGGCTCTCCTGCTGGCACTGGTGCCATTTTATTATCAAATTTCAAAAACTGACCAATCAGAATCCCTCTGAAAATTGTACAAATTCATGTTTTATGGTAACATCAAATCATGGCTGGGAAGGAATAAGTGTGCGCATAAGGAAGAGGCTCTCCACAAGTTACATTACCGTTAACTTGAGTATAAGCCTGTCATACTGAGTTTTTTCATGTACTTTTTCCAGCCAAACACGTTGAAAGGTGCTCAGGAAGAAATTGCTAATTTTGTGTCTGAAGAAAAGCATATAGGTTTTCATTGAAGAAAGGCACAAGTTAAATGCAATAAAGTACTCAGAAAGAATGTATTCGTAAACTGTGTATGAAAAATTGCCATGTACAACTTCGCTGTATCTATGTTCATAGACAGATGACAGACAATAAGACAAATCTTTTTACAAACTAATTCCCTTAAAACATCAAACATGAATACAGACACCTCAGAGAAAACATTTATGACATAGGACACTTTTTCAAAGCCATGTACATTCATTACATACAGAACACAAAAAATTGGTATTTTTTTTAACTTAACTAATGTTTTTGCCCTTGAAAAATAATAGTATTTTAAAATATAACTATTTCTCTTGTATCTCCAGCCACTTCTCAGAAAAGGGAGTACTTGGAATATTTATAGTAGAAGTTAAAGTAATTTTTCTATGATTTATCAAACACCTGCATTTCAACAGACATTTCGATTTCTGAAATATCTTACTGGAATTCCTAAAAACTGACACATATAAGGATGTATTTTGCAGAAAAATAGATTAAAATATGAGATTACTATTAAATTATCAAACCAGGACAGAAAGCCACCTAAATCTCCAGAAAATTTTCAAAAGAAAGAGCTTGTTATTCATTGAAGATATTAATCTTTTCTAGGATAAATGAAAGGGTACAACCATAATGTTTGCTTACTGGTCTTTAAATTAATTGATTCTAGCAGCAAATTTAGAACTGACACTCCCAGTATAAAGCTGCAACTCATGAGAGGAAATAGACAAGGAGAGCTGCATTGGAAACTCTGGTTCAAAGAAATTTACATAGCTCACAGAATTAATCATACCCCACTTGAAACAATCTCCCTAGGGTTCACTTGACAACACAATGAATTTAAATGATGGAGATAGTATAGGTGCATAATAGTGCAATAGCCTTATTTTCCTGTCAGAATCCTATGATTTATCTAGAAAAAATACGTGTCTATAAACTAATGAATTTTAAAACTTTATTCTGCACCTATCAACTGAGCAATATACCTAGAATCCCTGTTCATTGCAGGGGGGTTGGACTAGATGACCTTTAAAGGCCCTTTCCAACCCAAATCAGTCTATGATTTTATGACTCTAAGTCCAAAGTGTTTCTTTGATCCTTGCCTGTTTTGAAGTGCAGACACCACAATGAGTTGGTAAAATAGTTTTATGACAGCTCAGCTTTAGAATCTACCAGACAAAATACCTGGACAGATTTGCCTTACACTCATATTTAAATTAGGAGTAAACTCCACCACAAAATCTACCATAAAGTTTGAGAAGAACCAACCTCAACCCTTTTTAACACAGAAAAGTTTTTAATGAAAGTCACAGATAATGTAAATGTTCTACTTCAATGAGTATTACTCTGTATTTTCTTGAAAATGAAAATACAGGTTCATAACCCATTTTGCCCCTTGGCAAGTGTTCCATCAACCTCAAAAATAATCAATAAAAGTAGGGGTTTTTAAAGGTGAAAACAAGATGAACCATTTTTATCATTTGGGTGCTCATATATATTCCAAACTTATTAAGAATTTATAAATCCAGAATATGGTTGTAAAAAAAAAAAAAGTTTCTTATGTTGTACTTAAGCCTTTTCATTTCTCTGGTTCTTTAAAGATTGTCTGGTGGTAGTTTCTCCAAGACAACTTAGAGAAGTTATTATAGTCTAGAACTGCTACTTTTTGTAAAGGAAAGATGCATGCTTTTTACAGTACAACTGGCTTTTTATTTGTCTGGTGCAAACCTAATATTCTTCCAATATGTTAGCGGCACAGCTACAGACCTTTAGCGGACATCAAGCACGCAGATTGGCTTCAAGAAAGGCATTTAAAAATGCAGTGCAATTCTTCTGTTAAATACTTTGCAAACCATCTTTGAACAAATACATTGAACACAAAAGGTGAAAAAGTGCAGAAGGCATCAAAAAGCAAACTTAATTAAAGATGTGCTTAGGCTGTATCTGAATAAGAAGCAGATTTGTTGAGAAGGAACTTCTATGTAAAGCAGTAAATTGATCCAGGCACAGGATGCAGTTTATCTTGGACTTTGTGGTATCTACGTTCAACTGGAGTAAGAAGCAGAGCAACACACAAATCCAAAATACCATTCTGCGTTGCTCTGCCCCAGTGGCTGCTTTAATGCATAGACCACATTCTGATGTAGTAGCTAAAGATTGCCTCAGACAAGCTAAGGAGCCTGAAGCGTTCATGCAATAGGAGAGGAATAACCATACAAAGTTAAACAAAAGCAGAAAAAAATACAAACACAGGAGGACGAAGAGTAAAAACAGCAACCAATCAGAGGCAAAAAAGGGACAGAAACAGCAACATCTTAACAATTGTGACTGATGACTTGAGGAACTATACAGAGTAACGTGAATGAAGCATTTTGGTTTTGAAGCAGTGTAATTCCTATGGTCTTTTCCCCCTCTGGTTATTTGTCATGAGACGAGTACTTCGCTGCTGTGAGGAATAAGCTGATAACAAACCAACTCTTCTGTCTCTCAAACAAAATTACACAGGCCTAATAATCAGCAAACTTGTAGGCAGACACACAAGTAATATTTGCCCTCAGAAATGTAAACAAAAGTTACGAAAAAATAAACCTTTAAGCTATTTACCTTGGTAAATTGTATAGTGGTGCCATTCTGAAACAGGCAACAACAGCCCTTTTGCGTTGTTTTGACAGAAGCTTGTGCCAAACAGCTTTCTTAGATCTCAGTGGTTGTTCAACCTATGGGAAAATATCTTCTAGTACAATGGCAACTCTTCAACTTTTATTCAAAAACCTCTTTTTAGCTAGCAGCTAATGTAGTATACAAATTAGAAAATGTTATGAACACTCCCCATCATTCGAAATAAAAAAAAGGGGTTTTCTTTTGGGGTTTTGTTTTTTGTTTTTAAATTTATAAGAAAAAATACTGGGTCCCTTATATTAGTACCTCTCAGTTTATACAGAAAAGCTCAAGATGCCAGAGAATCTCATGTGTGGGACTCCTTGGCAAAATAAAGAAATGGTTGTCTCATTCTAACTGTGCATATTTAATTGTTTATGTAAACAAATTTCTGTGCTATATCACTTGTGAATGAAATGGATTAACTTTATGTGAGAATAGTACAGAAGACCTTTAGTGTTAAATTGTGTCATTTAAATAAACAGGCCATCAATTCAAAAGTTGCTACAGCATCTGCAGGTGCAGAAATAGGAGACATGGCTAAAACCAGTATATTACAGATTTTTCAGCTACTGAATTTTTATGAATGATTTTTATACTATACTTCTTGCAACTGTTCACAAAGTTTTGCAGAGGCAAATATATACTGAGTTTCCCCTGAAGTTAAATTGAGGCACTTCAACAGATTACATAAGAAACTTTGCAGATATACACATCTGTATGTGTATACGCACAAAAATAATTTTTATCTGGAAACTTTAATAATGACACTCACTAAAGTCAAAATAATCCCTACAAGGAAAAAACCTCATACTACTTTAAAAGAAACACAGTATAGACATTTAAGTATTTACCTGTTCCAGATGATACAGAGCTGCCGATATCCTCTGCACACGTTCCACATTTCTCTCAGGGTCAGTAGGTTCATCACTCTTCAAAATGTCTTTGTACAGATTTAACTGCCACTTCACAGCTGGATCATCAGACTAAAACCCAACATATTTCATAGGTGAACTGCTGAATGACAATACTGAATTTGACCATCACCACTATTATTACTCCATTTTGGTACCACCTTTGACAGTGTATTCAGTATATAAGTAGTAGGAACATAAATGTGCTTGTAAAACTCTTAAACGTTAAGATGACACAAGCTTTTCTTATTTTATCATAGTCACTTTAAAATGCATATATTATTAGAAATACTACTTAGTCATTAGTGCAAGTTAAGTTCAAGAAGAGAAGCTAAAATACCAGTTTTAATTTTATTTTCTTCTTGGATCGAGTTGATTCTAAGTAATTATATTTTTAAAAATACCAATATCTCAATTCTTTCCACTTGTCCCATTCTATAGGACTTCCTGAAACTTGAAAATACCAGCCAAAGCTACAAATAGTTTATTAATTACAGTCATGACAAAATTACAAAGAAAAACGTTAAAATGGCAATTTTTCTGATACCTTTTCACATTATCTTTTTTGGATTTTACATATCACAATAAACAAAACTATTGTGAGTTCTGTGTTTTTTAAGAGTGCACATCAGCATTTTTAAGACAGATCTTTCTATATTACCTTTTCCTGCAAATGTAAGTTGTTACGTAAATGTTCTTTGACTTCATCATCAGTGTCCCTCTGTAGAAAGGTAGACATATTTTTCAATTCAGGTTATGATTCATCTCATAAAAACACGTACAATATAGAACAGTTATTATTTTAATATTGAAACTTAACCTCTTTTGTTTACAAACTACATCAGTTACCAGAAGGGCCTGGGACAAAGGCTTTCTTTAATTTTGACCACAAAACAAGGATTAAACTTTGAAGACAATTTAAGATAACTAATGGTATTTCAGTATTTGGTCCAAATGAATATACATATGTAAAAATGTACATTGTATACAAATGGAAAATTACATAAAAACCATGGTAGCTGTCTATGCACACCACTTTTTCTTGTGAAAGCACAATTAGCAGCTACAATTGCTTACAGTACCTTGATATATTTAATTACTTTGACTGCTTAGATATATATGCCTCAAAGTTCAGTTTATAAAGTTATTTTGCATTAAAAGTTATTAAAAGTATACACTTACATGGCTATATCTAGTCTTAGCCAAAGAGATGAGCTCTTGATCTCCAGGAGTACACATATTCAAACCAATAGGGAGCATCTTTTTAAGGGCAGCTACAATCAAGGATGTTTGTATGGAGTATAAATCCCCTCTACGTTTTGATTTCTTTCTCTCTTGATCTTGTCCTCCAGACTATAATTAAAAAAAATAGAAAAGTAAATGACTGTAATTCTCTGATCACACACTTTTCCAACACGCTTTTCCCCTAATGGTCCAAGGAAACTATGTTCCTGATGTCGTAGTAAAACTAATTAAAAATGCTGCATTAGAGGAAGAGTGTTCGGTCTTGAGCGGGAAATGTAAAGGAATACTTTTGGTGTGCGGCAATGCAGAAACTGCAGCAACAGTAATATTTTAAAGGCAGTAACATACTTTTGTGTGCATTCATACATGTGAATCTAACTATATTTTCTGGATCTTACCTCTCAAATCACAAATAACCCTAAAATTAAAACCTGAGTCAGTCTCAGGGGACACCATTAGTTTTCAATGTTACTATGAGACAAATTCAGGATGTTTTACATTTTTGTTAGAAACTTACATAAGGATAGTTACCCAGGGTCTGAATGAATGAATATTGCCTGATTTGTCTCAACTGAAAAATACCAGTATCTAAAAGGCTTTGATTCAATGCAATAAAATGCCAATGAACTAGTGCCTCTAGGAAAAGCACTGCCCTTTGACTTTGGCTAATATACGTAACTCTGGGATGAAAAATCAAGTCTTTTGTATCTTTGGAGATCATGAGTAATAGGAAAAGGAAAACAAAAGAGACGAGAGGTAAACAGCACAACAGAATAACATCTGCCCTATCTTCTTACAACAGACACTGTACAACAATATTTCACACATAACTTTTCATTTACGAGACAGCGAATCAAAATCTTTAGAACAGATCCAGATATTTTAATGAACGTATGGTAAACAGAAACAACGTAAGAACAGCCCAGTTCTGAATTCTGTACCTAGATTAAACTCCTACTACACTCAAGGGGAGTTTTGCCCAAGATACGACTTCAGGACTAGGCCTCCAGGCTTATACAACACTACAAAATAGCAAATGCTTGCATTTCACCCTCCACATCCTTTTCCCTCTGTCAATTAAGTTTTACTCACTACTGCTTTTAGAATGCATGGTGTAGTTTCACATTAGGATACAGCAGAATCCATTGCAATTCATTATTTACCAATTATTACCACACTATTATCATAGTAATCACTGGAAGAAAAAAAATGGCAGCCATACATACTCTACTCAGTGGCAAATTTTGCCAAATTCTGTCTTCTAGATGGTCAATCTCTGTGTATGTAGCTGGTGTTGAGTGTTTTGCAGGTCAGAGGGAACACACTATGGATGTGGCTTCCTTTCTTAAGGAACTAACAATTGCAAGAGAGTACTTTGCCTCAAAGCTTTGCTTTTGGAAGTGCCTTAGAAATAGCAGTGATGTAATGGCTATAATAATGACATTATTTGTACTCTACATTGACAGCAGACAAACAAATCCCACAATATGTAACTGTATTCCAGTGGCGTCACTATGCATCTTAAATAAGGAATAAAAAAATATATAATAGCTGTATTAAAAAAAAAAGGGGGGGTGGGAACAAAAGAGAGATACTGGTTTACTTTTCTGCACCTTTATGCCTGAGGACATTTTACACATCTCATTTTCTTTATTTTCATTGAGATTAATAACTAGGTATGAACAATATAGGTGAACTTTAAAACCAGAACATTTTTAAATAATGTAAAGAAGATCCATTCTGCCTTTGCAATCAAATTCTGCTCTCTGTGAATTCACAACTCCTGCTGGTAAATGTATAAGTAGAGTCACAGACAGAAACCTAAATGAAAATAAAATTACGCCTCTTTCAGTTTTAACATGCATCTATGTAAGTAAACACAATACCTTCATTTCACATGTAAAGAGAATAAAATTGGATATATTTTGCATAAATAATTAACCATGCCAAAAGGACCTCAACAAGAAGAATGATATAATCTGGTTGCCTAACAGTACATAATAATCTTACTTGTTTGAGGATTTAAACACACAAGTGGACATTTTCTCAACAAATATATATGGAAAAAGAATCACAGATTCTCCTGTAGACTCATAATAATTAAATATACAATGAAAAAGAAGAAATAATTTATTTATACTAAAACCCCCCAATCAGCTAAAGCTGGTTATGATGGGATTAATATTTTTAGTATTTCCAGCCCTCCTTAAATCCTCAGTTCTCCAAGATTATCGTGACAGCTGTCATTAAATCCTACTCTGTACATCTGGGGAAGTCTGACAATAGCAAAATGTGAAATCAGGTCTATTAGCTTAACTCAACTGGTCACTTTTTAACTTAACATTAACTTTTAACCTCCAATTTCATTAATTAAAAACTCTTCACAGCATCATGTGTGCTTCTCAGCACATAGGGTGAAGGGAAAAATGGAAGGGTTTTATGCTCCATTTTTCTGTTCATTCTGCTTCACCAATGAAGAACACACCATAGCTTGAAAAGTGCTCATCTATATTTTAAATCCATATTAAAAAAGATAATATGAATGATGAATTCATATGGAAGGTGAATTGTGGTTCACTGGAAACAAAGAATGCTTTGAATACAGTAAATACATAGAAGAAAGAAGTATTATTCAAAAGCTTTGTCACACCTCACATCTTTCATAAAGACAATTTTAATTTTGCAAAAAGGTAAGATTTAAACTCTACAACTTATTTAAACTTATTAGTTCTAATACAATCTTCTATTCATCTACAGATAGGTTATAGTACATTTCTACCACATATTTTTCTTGAATATCATAAGCCAAATACATGTTTCTGACGACTCTACTTAGGCATTGCTTTTACAATGTCTGCTTCAATATATTAGCAAAAAAATCAGAATGCAGAAAGACAGCAGAGGCAGAATGTACATCTACAATAATTACAAAAGGTAACTTTACTACATTTTCACATCAGGCAACGTGTGGGAATGCCAAAGGGAATTTCAGCTGCTCTGGTCAAATACCACCACTTGAACTCAGAGAAAATTTATAGCAGGTGGAACCTGAACCTTCACTTTGTGACGCCACTGCTATGATCAATGGAAAGAATGCTTGGAGCCTGATCATCTCTAAATCTAAAACAAAGACACATCATGCACTTTGACCTGTACCTTTACTTGCATGGCCTGTATGAAAGAAAAATAAAGGGAAAAAAACATGAGTATAAGAGATGAAAAGATGGTATTTTTGTACTTTAGTAATAAACTTACTCAGCTTTATCAGGACAATAAAAATATTATAAGTTTGTAGCTAAAACTATAGACTGTAAGTTCATAATCAAATGAAATCCTAGTGAAATCATTTTTATTCAGCTTAATCATTATTAAATGATTGAACTTCTGAATTTCTCTGTCACTACTCAGCACTACCATTTGTTGCTTCAGCACATAAGGAAGTACATCTAGTAAGTAAGCACATCAATATACTAATTAGTGCATCTTTTCCCAATATTGTTAAAAGAAGGAAGGTGTCTGGAACTCTGGATAGTCTGGTAACAAAAAATATTCACACTTTCACCAAAATAGCTCTTTCTACCTCTTTTCCCCACCGAAATATGATTGAAAAAAAATCTTGCTAAGTGGAAATCAAACTATCACTGTGAAGATGGAGCATTTCACTTATAGATGTATTTTCCCATTGCATAGCTCATTACTGTTTTGAAGACAGCCTGAGAGAAAACTTAAGCACTTAACTCTCAGCAGCACCCATTTTGAAAATACTATTATAAACTCAAACATAACTCTTATACATACACAGAGTTTTTTCCTGTTTGTTATGTTAATACCAGAAATACACTTAAATAAACATGTATTCCATAGTCAACACTACATTATCATTGTGTCAGGCAACCTTAAG
This sequence comes from Chionis minor, assembly GCA_013398295.1. NCBI lineage: Eukaryota > Metazoa > Chordata > Aves > Charadriiformes > Chionidae > Chionis > Chionis minor. Next base: position 687,127 of record VZSF01009099.1, on the reverse strand, counting down.
AAGATAAAAACAAAACCATGTAGTTATGGGAAAATGGCAAAAAAGTTCAACAGTTACTCAAAAGAATCCTTGACCAGGCATGGGAAAATACTATAGAAAACTGTTGGTTAAAAACAAATGGAAAAAACCAAACACAAATAAGCTCTCCCTTCTGCGATATCTCTAATAGTAACATTGTTTTCTTGTGATACTTGAATTAGCCTCAAAATGTTTAAGCCAAGCTATTAATAAAATCTCTTTTTATATCCTACAATATTTATATCACATAGTGAAGAAAACCAGCTACAAGTCAAGAAAGACTGAAAGACTAATAATCAAATTAAGTGTTAAGCATCTTGGAATCTTCAGTACCTTAGAAAAATAGCAAATTTTAAATGAAAATTTCAATTGCGTGAAATATGTAGATGCTGCACAGACATGGCTCACCAGATATACACTGAATGTAAGTAAAGATGAGATGTTAATTATACTTCATTTATTAGAGATGACCATAAACATAATCCACTCATGATTTACGATAGTACATCTAAAGTAAAAGTTTCCTATGCAATTGAAATAGTCTCAGAGATCTAAAGTTCTTGCAGAAAATACTAGCATGAAATCCTCCAATTATCATAAATTTGCAAATAATATGTATTACATATTCAAATGGGCATAAACAACCACAATGTTGTTTTGTAATACAAACTTGGAATTTATGACTGCCTCAAACTTCTATAATAGGTTTATCCAAATGCTTTTTAAAAATAGATGCGAAACAAATAAAACTTCAGTAGGCTATGCAAGTGCTTAGCAACTGAGGTTATATATCCAGCCACATATTCATTTGGATTCCAAAACTTACACAGAAAAATTGCCCACATATGTATTACACATTTATTACATATACCTGAATGTACAAGTTTAGTCTTTCACACCAATTAACTGTAAAACACAATAGGACATCATTGCATCTTAATCAAAATGCGATTTTATCAACAAACCTATGAAGGGTTCAAAAATAACAGATTAGTAGAGTTGAATGTGTTTAAATTCTCCATTTCAACACTTCTATCACAAATCTGTTATTTCAATGCAATCTAAGTTACCAGTCTCTCTTGCACTGCAAGTTCTCTAACTTACCATTCCCCTCCGAGCAATCTGCTGCCATTTTTTCAGAAAAGAAAAATTAAAAAACTTGCTCAGCTGTTAGTACATTTATTTGAGAAAATATTAACAAAGTTAATAGTGTATACTCAAAATACAATGGGTACTTAATCAACATACGGATTGTAATGATGAATCATTTGTTACCGCTGCTATTCGCTACCAATAAAAAAATCCTTCATATTTTTTTCTGCGTATGGCATGTAAAGATACAGAACTTTTCATACGTAATATATCGCACCTTGCATACGAGTATTATCACAGTGTCTTGTATCTTAGGAAGAATCTCTCTAAGACAGAGAGTTGTCTAAAGCAATCTGTGATCAGCTTGGGACCTTACTCCTTTTAAGAGACTTCAAACTGTTCTGTCTTGGGCCAGCTGTTAATAGCCAATATTCATATTCACAGTTATCTACACAGTCTGATACTTGATAAATACAGGATATGACTGCTTCCACTAAAAAAAAATGTGGATAAAGAGAAAAGTGCTAATTATTCTGTTAGCGTACTACTTCCTGAGCTGAGTGTTAATATTAAAGCAAGAGATTATAAAAATAATGTTCCCTAATGTAATGTCCTCTACTGGTTGTTCTCTGAGGACATAAATAAGTATCAAACCTTGTAAGAAACCCTGAAATTCAGTTACTTATGAGAATTTCTTGTTTATTCTAAACTATGCAGTCTTAAAAAAAGTTATTCAGATATAAATGCATGCTATCACGAATGTGTTGGGTTTAGATCACTTTCATTATATATTATGGAATGCTGTCCATTTCCTGCTTAGAAACCATATATAGAAAACCAATACAAGACTTCTACAAGATGTCTCGTGTATTGTCATCATGAAACAAATGCCTATCTAAATGACCAGCTGTTCTGCAATCACTCCTGCAGATAACATATTAATAAATTAATCAACAACGCAATCTTTTGTTTCTTCCTATATTAGCAATAACCATGCACAGCATCCTTGAACTCTATGTTTTGATATATTATATGCATATAAAAAATTCCATAATTTCCCAGTACTGTATACCCATATGAAGAGGAGCACATTTACATATGCATCTACATCCCTGTTACAAATAAATATATTTATACAAATATTTATACATATCTGTATATTTAAATATACACAACAGACATTTGAAACCGTAACCTCAAAACCACACTCTCTCAAACCTGGGTCATATAGCTTCTTGATGTTAAATATCTGTTTTTATCCAAATTGGAGCAGTATGAAGGGTGCCTATTCTTTATGTTCTAAAGATTTCTTTTGTCATTCCTGCCATACCAGACTGACTAAAATATGACACTAACAGTTTACACCATATTATCCTATTATCAATACTGCAGTGAGACACAATTTAGATTAAATATGAATCACCTGATTCTAATCTATCATGGTTTTTAAAACAATACAACTAATTCTTGGCTTCTCAGGCCAGTTCTAATGTATAAACATTGAAGTATATGTATTAAATGTATGTATAGTGATTGCCATATGATAAAAGTACAGAGCTACATGTTAGACTCTTGTTATTGTGCACCTGATCATCAAATAGTCTGGACTGTGCCCACTTACTTATCTCGCTAATAAGGACAATACAAACATCTCAATTTTATCATACGATTTCAAGAAGCTGCATCTTGAAAACAAGAACGCACATTAAAAATTTCCTTTTCTCCAGCTATGGAATTCTCTATATAGTTTGAATTGCTGTTCAGTGCCAGTTATGAACTAATGACAAGCAGAAAATACATTATTTTTGCTTGTAAACTTGCCAATATCAGGGTTTGGCTTAACCAAATTTCAGAATTAAAAATAACGTAATAGAAAAGAAACAAACTTTTTGTAAGATAATAAACGCAATGGCACATGTTATCTGACCCTCTGTTGTCTAAAGTTGGACTTAGCTAGGTTACAGACAATGAAATACAGTGAAATACAAAACAATAAAGCCCATCATTTCTCTGGAACACTTTCAAAATAGGATTACTCCAAATACATTACAAATATGAATAAAACAGAGGGTTCTTTGCTACATTTACCAACAATAATTTGGAATTAGACTTCAACTGGCTTTAGCTGAATAAGGCTGTCTTCCTCAGCTAATGTCAAAGCGTCATTTTTTACCTTGACAACATGCATTTTCTCTATTATACAGGTAACAAATGTACTTTCCAGCCATCATGTCGGCATCTTGGCATATTGAAAATGAGCAAAAAAGAAATCAATCTGGTCAGTAATAAGGAACAAGAAAAACAGTGCACATATGGTATGCTGTATGTATGAATAAAGAGGTATATGCAAAGACAGCATTCCGCCGTCCAAGTTGACAGAACAATACTGACTGACGTCCACGAGAAAAAGACCAAGCAACCAATGTTTTTTCACTTGCCTTTATAAATTAGTCTACCTTTTTTTTTCCCTGAAAGATCAACAACACATATTATATATTAATCCCATATTCTCTTATACGTGTAACTTTTTCAAACCAAGACCTTTATTTTAATCTTGTGTCCTTGACTACTTAGCAGACATTTAATAAGTAACTCTAAGGTACATAGCCTATATTTTGTGTAGTAGTTGTCATCGTGTCTATCAATCACGAAGCAAAATTACTTTTTGTTTCTTCTATCAGCACAGCAGCTGCAATCTGAGTAGACTTTCAGAGCCTTCTTACAACATATTAAACACATGCTGAAGATTTAACTCATCCACAAATTTTTAGTAACTTACTTTAGACATCTTGCTCTTGGTGTCTCCTGTTAAAAATGCCAAATTGTTGATTTCATTCTGAATCACAAAATTTTGTTCTTCTCTTTTGAAATTCTAAAGATGGAAAAAAAAAATCACCAGCAGTTTAATTCATCCGCATGCACCACATTTATATTTAAAGATAGAATGAAATGGAAGAAAAAGGATACACATATCTTACATGTGATTTGCACCACAGGATAAAAACTTCAGCTACCATTCGAAAGAGCTCATCAGAATCTGCATCTGGTTTCTTTAGCCAATTGGCTCTAATTACAAAAACAAAAGAAATGTAGAAGATGACACTTAAAATAAGACAACTGAATATAACCATCTCTATTTAATAGATCAGATTACATTTGTATAGTTAATCTTCTAATTTAATAAGAACCATTTCAATTTTCCATGACCATGGTTAGAGAGACCATTTTTCATAGCAGTCTAACTCGTCTCCAACAAAACTCCTAATTCTTGGCTACTTATTTCTGCCTGCTCCTCCTCCCCATGGTGCCAACACCTGGTTTTGTGCCTATTCTGTGAAGCAGAGTAGAAAACAGACCTGACTGAAAAGCAAAACTCTTTCTCTGAGCATTTCTCCTTCTTTTTTTTTTTTCCATAATAAAACTTTGTTACCAGAACTTTGTGTTGATTCAAAAGACAACACTATAATGGGGAGAGGAGGAATACCACAGGGAAATGAATGAGTGAGTAGAGCTGTAAGGACTGCCTGCTTCAATTGGTTTATTTTTGTAACTGAGGAACTAATGCAACTTCAGTCTGGGTTTGCGTGTGGAGAGATGCTTAGAAAACCTGAGCAAATGAACTAAGAGAACCTCTTAACTGTCTCTAAATTAAAATGCATTGATACGACCATAGATGAAGTCAGCATCTGACAGCAGACATGGAAGGAATTATTACATTTTATATTATGCTCATTAACTGTCTTTCCAGTTGGATTTCTCCACAGCCCAGTTAAATCTGTGCTTTTTAAAATGTGAAGTGTTTCCTTGCCAACAAGGTCTGACGTAGTAAAGCCCTGAGTTAATCTAGAAAACACAAATAATTCTCAGTGTAAATTGGTTTACAGCATAAACAACCATGCATGCAATGAAAGTGCTCTTAACTAGCCCAATATGTACTAAAACTAAAAAAATGTAAGTGGACAATGATTGTATACAGAAGAACAATGTTCAGGATTGGATTAAGATACTATAGATACTGAGATATCATAGGTATTCTTCAGTAAATGGTTGAGGAGAAAAACTTCTGGTAATTCCAAAGGCAATACAAAGTTGTCCAAACACTCTTTATTTCCATCTTAAAAAAGACAACACAAAAGATTAACATCTTTGTGTTATTACCTCCAAATAGAATGATTCAATTGAGGCAAAACAGTTTTTCAGTCATTCATTAACAGTTAAAGGTTTTAGCCATCTTTTAATTTTTGAAAGGCATATTCATTTGTAATATCATTGGGCTGCAATAGCATATATAACAAGTCTGGTCAGGAAATGCATTCTCAATGATAATAGTACAGTTACAATACAACCAAATAAGCCAAATGCATGTGAGGGAAAGGTGTGAATGCAAGGTACATCATCCTATAAAGTTAAGAATCTTAAAATACTCAGGATCTGATTCTCAGTATAACCTTAAATGCATCGTCTTCTTTCTGATTATCTGATCATGGACTCCCGTACATTAACTAATAAATACGAGTTTATTATTAGCTTTTATTTACCTGTTGTTGTCTACATAACGTATCAACATTGGATAGAAGGCATAAAGGTCTCTACAAAGAACAGCAAACTCATCGAGAATGAGTAGCTCGGCTTCTTGGGTGTCAGTTTTACTATCTGCTCTCAGCTGCTCCTCTTCCATCACGATCTTTATAGCTTTCTTCTTCAATTTCTCCAGTGTTGGAATAAAGTGAGTTTTGAGCAGATCAGGCCTGGCTTTGCTGATGATGGGTTGAGCATAAACTATACATAAAAATACAGATAACATTAATGCACAATTGATGTATTTCATCGTATTAATATGAACTCTGCAGTTCTAGAAAACATAAAGGTCATAGTGCTTCACATATTTCTGAAGCATCATACAATTATTAATAAAACTATGAATATAGCTTTGTGACAACAATGTGTATTGAGACATCAAAATGTAGATACTGGGAATTCAGATTATAAGTATTTCAGTCTTAGGTCAATTAAACTACCATGGTTTTGGCAAGTCACATGTCTCTAACTTAGAACCTAAACATACTAGGGATTGAGACACAAAGTCCTCAAAAACATACTGTTGGGGTTTTTTTTTATGTGTGGTTTTTTTGTATACACTGTCGAGAAACAGGAGACAGTATTCTGGAAGAATTACTTCTTTTGCCTTGGGCAAGCTAAAATGCAGAGAATGAAAGACTAATTCAAGATCTTACATTTATTTTGTACAAGCATTAGTAATAAAATGCAGATCACCTGAGTCAAAACCGCAAGAACCATACTACTACGTTACCTCCTTACGTAGATAAGCATCCACTACAAAACCGCAAGCAGTGGTCTCTACCAAAAAACAGCAAACTGCTTACTAAATTTTAATGGAATCCTTGTTATTATTAAAGATGTTCCAGTATTTAAAATAATACTGAAAACCCAGTATCAATGGGGCATTAAAATGTAGCAGGAAATTACTACCTTTACACAGATTTTCTTGAACTACCTTATTGCATATTATATTCTTACACTGTTTAAGATGAATGATAAAATTTGGATACAGTAAATTTCTTTAGCTAGCTAGCTACTAAATATTACAGGACATTTTGAGAAGTCTTTCTGCTCATTTAACAGCTGTCACAGTTATTCAGGCAAAGCAACTAATTCTGAACGTGAGTTACTCCTGGGACTATTTCCCCATATATGTTTTCTTTCCCTTTTGTCTTGATATTTCATGAACAGAATTCACAGGACTTGTATCCTCTACTCCAATACTCATTTCTTATGTGTCTTGAAAATCAATGGAATTCACAACTCCAAATTAAGTGCTAAGGCTCTTACACAGTGCATAGAGAAGGTAAGATTTTCAAAATCCATTATTTTGTACAGAAAGATTTCTGCTTATGGTGATGGTACAATCCATGCATTAAAATAATAATAAAAAAATTTTCAAAAATTAAAATATCTTTCCCTTATTATCACTTATCTATTTTTTATTCTTCTTTCCTGCTGTTTTTAATTAAAATTTATTATTATATTAATATGTCAAAGTATTGCAAAGTATACTTTTATATAATATTATTAGATACATATTAGGTACAATATATATAATATTATTAGGTACAATCACTCTTTAAAAATATTTACCGTACCTGCAATTCTTTTCATCCAAGATGCTTCATCTATTCCCAGATTGTTGTTAATGATTTTCAGAATGTTTCCAAGAACGATGCTCAGGTGCTCAGATGTTATCATTGTACAGCAAGGCCCAGCACTTTGAGGAACACTCTCAGACCCTCTTTCCCACCAGTAGGATAAATAGTTGCATAGCATGGGTAAGATAACCTCGATTACATGAGGCATTTCAGTATACCTTGCTCCAGACTCTGCTAAATCATTAATTTCCTTTATTAGTCCATCCAACTGAGGGATCTCTGGACACATCTCTTCTACTGTATCGGGCATACCTAAAACTGCACGTAAGGAGAGAAAAGCAAAAGATTAACTAACAAAGTAAAAGACAACATTTATGTTCATCTCTGTTTAAACCCTAAACACAAAGAACATTGTCACTCAGGTTGTTTTCTGTCACCATCTTGGGCAAACATAACTATAGTAAGTCTTTAGGGTATACATGGGTCTCTCGTCTCATAAATTTTGTCTTTCTGATGATGTGCATATAGAACTGATGTAGACAATAGGGGCCATAAAGCTTGGCTTTACCATAAGGTGTCCTGCAATTATCTGGTGAGTAGTCCAGCTATGTGAAAGTGCAGAACTGAGAGCTTATATCAATATTGGGTAAACCCTGGCCACTGTTTCCATAATCATTCACAACTTTCTTGTCAATTTACAAAAGATTAAATCTACATCAGGGAAAAGGAAAAAACCAGCTCAAATTTATGGGTGAGATTAAAATTAGACTGTACCTAGTTCATGAACTCTGCACCTCTATCTCCTAACAAAAATGCCAGGAGAGAATTCCAGTTGTCAGATGCTTGTATTAGAAACTGAAGGGTGCTTATTCAGCAATTAAAACCCCATCATAATCTAATGCCAGTCACTCTAGCAAAATTTTTCTTCCACTAGTGCTGCTCCTATAAAATAGAGCTGACAGAAAGGAAGGGCTAGCACAAGCTCTTCCCAAAACTGCTTTTATATGGAAAAGCTTACGAAGAATATGGAATAGATCTACCTTTTTTTGTTTGTTTGTTTAACAACGATTTTGGCAGGCAATGACTCTTACACAAATCAATGAAGAAAATACTGAAACACTTCAAGATATGAGAGTCCATCAAGAGTAAGTCAAGAGAGAAACAACTGAAGAAAATCTGTGTAGAAGGACTTATGCTCCTTTGATTAAGGTTTCATGGAATCAAAGCTATATTCTGCCAGGAGCTCCCTATACCAAACTGCATTGAAGTACTGGTAAGACAACAAAAAATATAGATAATTTTCCTGTTCAGATAAATGTTATACCTCTTGCACGTTGCTACTAAGAACACAACTGTACAATTTGCTAAAAATTTCTGTAATGCAGCTATGATCTTTGACTAAGCTTCACATATTACAGTACGCAGCTTCAGAAAAGTGTTCAGAAAAATATCCAAATATGCTAGGAGAAAAGGAACAGTGTTAACACAGTCTCAGCAAAGCAGAGCAAGCCTAAAATCACAAGTAACAAAAGAGCAATAGTAGGAGTTCTCTATTGAGACATACATTTGGGGTTTTTTCATTATTAGAACTTCTTTCTGTTACTATTAGTTGGAGAGAAGCAAACACTTTTTTTTTTTTTCATGAGAAACAGTACTTACTTGCTCTTTCTCTTGCACTTTTTGTGTTGAAGACGGACAATGGATTGTAATGGTTGAGAGAAGGTTCAAGGAATGCTACTGGAATGGCTGCTGCAAGAGATGCTAAGCACTCACCAAGTGCGGGACGCTGCCTGTATATGAGAGGCACTAAAAGTTACCTGAGAGGAAAAGTCTTTCACTAGGCTTTCAATGTCTTGCATACATCAAAAAGCAGCATTTACATTTATTCCTGATTTAGTTTATCTTTTTAACACATTAAGAACTATTTGACAATTTTGAAAAAATTGCATTATATACAATAAATTGCATTCTTATTATATTATTATATAATAAATTGTATTATTCACGTGAACAAAATTACTGGAACTTACAGTGGTATAAGAAACAGTTTTTTTAAAAAAAACAACCTCCACCAAGTATTGTATACTAAAGATAAACTGTTCCATAGTGCAACTGTGTGACTACAAACTACAGAAAACAAATCTAGAATATGCACAAAGAATACATCGGTAAATGCATATTCTTATTATAGATTCGGTTTGCTTAACAAGGAGCAAATGCATATAATCAATAGGAATTTGTTTTGGCAGACACACTCTTTTTCAAGATTTCACTTCTTTTCTGTATATATATTTCTTTTGCTTCACACATTATATAGTTTGCATAGCCAAATGATAAGAAACACTACTGCTACTTATCGAAGACTGATTTCATGACTTTATGGCATTCTTTGTGGTGTATTCTGAAAGAGGCAATTCTGCATTCCCCCAGACAACCTTCCCATTTTCTTATTTGTTTGTTCTGTGCTAGCACTAACACTCAGACAGCATCTTGAGAAGCTGGATGAAGGAACTGGTTGAGCTAAAAATAAATCTCACCATAAAAACAAAACTAACCAAGCCAAACCAACAGCAAGAAAACATGCCCATATTCTGGCTGTATAAACACTATTTACCAGAAAAAAGAAAGGTGAGGAAATGTATAGATGAAGGTGCAAGAGATGCCGAGACAATCCCTTTGAGCATAACACCAGACTCACATTGGCTTAAAATTAAAGCTAAGGTAACTCTTCTGAAGTTCTGGAGCACTGTTTATACAAGATGCCTTACAGATTTTGTTACAGTTGACATACAGATTGGATAAAGATAGCACACACCTTTCATCCTTTGAAACTCCATGGGGTTTTTTTAATAGATATGGACCTGTTGGAGGAGGTCCAGAGCTGAGCCATAAAAATGATCACAGGGGTGGAATACATCTCCCGTGAGGAAAGGCTGAGAGAGCTGGGGTTGTTCAGCCTGGAGAAGAGAAGGCTCCGGGGAGACCTTTCAGTACTTAAAGACTTATAAGAAAGACGGAGACAAACTTTTTAGCAGGGCCTGTTGGCGACAGGACAAGGCGTAATGGCTTTAATGTAAAAAAGGGTAGATTTAGACTAGATATAAGGAAGAATTTTTTTACCATGAGGGCGGTGAAACACTGGAACAGGCTGCCCACAGAGGTGGTAGATGCCCCATTCCTGGAAACACTCAAGATCAGGCTGGATGGGGCTCTGAGCAACTTGATCTAGTTGAAGATGTCCCTGCTCATTGCAGAGGCGCTGGACTGGATGACATTTAAACGTCCCTTCCAACCAAAACTATTCTATGTCTGTTCAAATTCCAGGAATAACAACAATCTTCTTAAGATTCCTTAGTATCAACAAAGCCTTCTTCATTGTATGACATGCATTTGTCAAAATGACATGTATATGTCAAAGATCGTGACCCATCTACTACCTCATCTTCAACTGCCTATGTAAATTTTTATTTCACAGCCATGTTGGAACATGAAGAGACATGCAACTACATACCCTCCAACTTCTTTTGTTGCAGGAGAAACTAAAGAGATTGGCAAAAACAACGGCCTTAGGGAATTGAAGAACATCATAAAAATTATTTTTGTTCACACGGGTATTTCATATAACATGATTCACATAATATTACTCTATTTCAAGGGTCAATGCTCATTTGTCCTCTGTGCAGAATTATTACTACAGTTTACTGTTGTTTTACTGCCAAAGAAATGGAAAATGCAGAAATCAACTACCACAAAATTAAAAAGAAACTATGTGCTCCACTATATGTAATTTTCCTTACATACTGACCATCCATATAGTGTACATTTTGCAAAAGAATACATAATGCATTAGCATCACAGATAGCAACCACAGAACATTTCATTAAAAAACAAATTTTTGATAATGTTAGAATGACTACTGTATTTTAGAGCACAGCAATGTTCTCTTCCAATTTAAATTGTAATGAAAGATGCAATAATATATACATATGTATGAGATTTCATAATTTTTCCTAAAAAGAAAACTTTATTTTATCTTTGCTTTCTCTTGGATCAAGAAGGAAAAATTTGGTGTGTGTATATATACACATACACAAACACATATTAAAAAGTAATTTGAAAAGACTAACATCAAATGCACGGAGGCTATTTAATCACGTGCATGACAATGTCATAATGCATACCCTTCTTTCTATGTGAAAGGAGGTTACCAAGAAGCTAAAAGACAAGAAGGTGAACAATTATACAACAAGGCTAAGAGAACTACTCTAAGTACACAGATATTTTCGGTCATATGGAAATCCTAAATATGAGAAACCAACGGAAAGCCTATAATTTTGCAGGACAGAAATTAGAAAAGATAAAAATAATTTCAGACCAGATAGTCATTGACATAAAAAGAAAATAAGGTAAATGAAATCACTCAGGGAACAGAGTGGTTCAATAGACTGAATGGAGTAAAAGGTACTTAAAGAAAAGCTAAATTAACCCTTCAGACGAAATATGTTAGGAAGACAACTAACTGCAAACATTCACTCCAAAGAATGAGGAAGAACTGTCAGAGGCTGATGCGCAAGTCTTGGAGGAAGTGGAAAACACCTGAAATGTAATCGAATCAGTCTAGACTTTGAAAAAACAAAGATAAAGGACCACCAACTGATGATAGTCATGAAGAAGTATTTCCTATTATACCATTGTTACAAAAGGCTTCTTTGTATCTTTTGCAGTATTCATTTTGAGAAGCCTCCAAAAAGTCAAACTGAAGTCTTAAACTGAACAACCATACAATATATATGACTGAATGCAGCAGTTAGTTTTGTGATACTTAACTGCCTACGTTTCAAAAAGTGCTTTAATTTCTTAACTTATACAGAAGTTTGTATTTCTTATTATTGATACAGATATTTCAGCATTTGTGCTAAAAATCATTTGGGAATGTGTTTCTATAAACTAACCAGGAAAAGACCAAGATACCATAAAAGGACATATAAGTTTTGGGTACTGGGTACGAAAAGGGTTTTCAACCCCAAATTTAGGACCTAAATTTTTGATGTAGAGAATGAAAAGAAATGGGTACATGTGTATAGAATTCATAGTCTGATTGCCTATACCAATAATACTACACTTGACAGTAAAGCATTAGGGGTCAGAGTAGTCAAGGACTATTGCATTTTGCATCCAGTCCTCAACATTAATGAACCACAGAGACAGTTAAAGACGAAAGGTCCACAGGAAAATCAGAAACATCTCCAACATCCTAAACAAGCTAAACACACTTTGTACAAAGGGTAAATCCCGTCACAATGGAAGTTTGTTGCAACAAGGCAGCAGCAGCAATCCAACTTAGTATTAGCCCTGAGCCCCAGCAACCAGGAGTGTTGTAGAATCAGCTAAACTATTTCAGCCATGAATAGTGATATTCACCTATGAAAAGGGAACTATGACTCATCCTGCAATGGAAGCTAAAATTCTTAATGTCCCTGCCAAAATTCACTAGGAGAAAAACTGCACTTTGATCCTAAATCCGAGCATTGTTTAACTTCAATAGCTGTTCGAGTCAGTTCAATCATTCACTTCTAAGTTTTGCTGCAATAATGCGCAGTGTGTTTGAAGTCCTACCTCCTACCTAGACACTGATGTCTGCCTACAGCCTTAATTTAAGAGTCTGAGTGAGTCTACAGAAAACCAAACTAAATGAAATCCACAGTTGGAAACCTCTCATACAGCCACAGGACACTAATTCATTTCCTCGGATATATCTGATCTGATCACCTTTCCCATCTAAGACGACAGCTGGAGTAGGAAAAGGTGATGCTGCTACCATCAATGTTTAATTTAGCTGTCCAGTGCTTATAGTTCTTGCCCATCAAGTGCTGTGAGCTCTTCTCATGGAAAGGCAACTCAAACGCAATCACATTTTATCTCCTGTGAGAAAACCCTGACTGCTAGTTAAAGTAGGGGTAAGGCACTTCCTATTTTGCCTATCAGTTCTGTGTTGACAATTATTTAAGATTTTCAAGCCCAGAAAGAGAAGAAAAGAAAGAAAGAGCATAGCTTTGTAATTTAGTGATGGACATATAAATGGCTGAATGTGGACATACACAAGAATGAGTGTGTGCACGCATGTACGGTGGGAGGAAAGAGACAGTCTGTCCACCAGATTGCTCTTGCATTTTGCATGAAAGAATTACTGCAGGAAGGAAGTGGAGATCAGCATTCCTCATATTAGGCAAAGCCTCTCCTAATTAGACTACAGAGTTGTATTTCCTCCAGTTTAGTCTCTCTCTCAAGGCCCTGTGGATCATAAACTTTTCTTTATAAGAAAGATCATTAAAAGTGCCTAACCTAAAGCCTTCAAAAGCATAAGGAAGAGTTATGATTAAGTCAGCTCCTGTTTGTGGCAGACCAACAATTAGGGTTCTCTTTTCTGAAGGGGTACATAAGGGTTTGAGTCTCTTCTAACAGAAGAGGATCTAAAATCCAGGGCTTGGGACATATCATAGAAACCAGATGCTTAAAGGAATTGTAGACCCAACTCTTTTAAAAATGCAAGTAACTGGTAAAGTGGTTTCCTTTGGAGAGTTAAAGGCTGTCAGAATACTCTGCATATGCTCAGGATTTTATGCTCGGGACAACTATTTTGAGAATTCTGCATAGACTTAATAGTGAGACAGACACAGTCTACTTAGTACCCAGCCTACTTACCACAGCAACATGCAGTAGCCAAACCTTGGAATCCTTAATGGCAACCCAAGGAAAAATTAGCTTTCCCTATGGGAAAAATAAACTCTCTGCAGCTACATTCCCATATGGAGGATGAGTTGTTTGCTTTTACTTAGTTTTGGGCTGGGTTTTTTTTGTGTGGAATTGAACTCTAAGATACAGTCAACTACATTCCAGCTAAAGAGTTTTTTAAACTGCGCACAGTTTCAGGTTCACCTTTCATTCAAACTGCTTTATTAACTAAACAACACACTCCTGAAGAAGAGAAATTTTTACATGCTGAGTTTTTCACTCAGTACCTTTCAACATAGATGTTCTTTCCGGTCCCAAGGGAATAGAGGCTACAAAGAATTCTGTAACATGAAACTTGTACATCACCCACTAGAAGAAAATAAGAAGCAGATTATCAATATTTATTCAACTAAAGACTGCTTTCCAAATATTAAACACCTGTTTTATGCATTCTGATAAACGGTGTCTAAAACTTTTAGCACCTGAACATTCTAGGCTGTCAATACTGCACACGTTATTTATCTTCAGTTTCTCTGATATCTGGTCTGTCATCTACATTAATTCCAAAATTTAACAGATCATCAGACGTTCCAAGAGGCCAGCAGATACTTGCTGATAAGATATTGTAGCTTATCACACTTGCAGAGTACAATTTTAAGCTTAACACATCAGTCTGTGTGTCTCACCTCTAGGAACATGATCTAAAGGTTCCTTACCTATTTAAAGAAAGACTTTTAACAGCTTTCAATCCTTTAATTATCTTCCGCTTTGGAACTGTGATAACCCAAATATATACAAAATTTTGGACCAGCATATTGCTGCATCTCAAGGAGGCATTTCAGTAATTTTAAACTAAACAGTGCTAAAAATAAGGAAAATTTTAATTAAAAGAGCAAAAGTGTTTTTCAACTGTAAGAAAGAAACCACAAGGAATTAATAATGAGTTGTCTCCTTTAGTCTAACAAAGTAAAAATATGCAACAAAAATAAGCATAATTTAATTTTCTGTAGAAAAATAGTCTCATCCACACAGTTGTCAAGAGAGCACTTAAGAGGAAATTTTAATTTCTCTCAATGTTTGGAGAAATATTGTACATAATTAATTTGAATCTTACTGAGTATTATTTTTAAACATGCAATAGTAATAAGGTACTATGCAGCTAATTTCAGATTTAATGCTGGAAACCTGTGTGTTACTGAAAACAGAATTTTATCTTTTGTATTCATGCAATCATTACTAAAAAGTGTTTGTATTATTATAACACAATAAACTTCAAAATTAAAATAAAATACTTACAAAGTAAATCAATTCCAAACTGATATTGTGAAATATGTTCAAAAATTGATGTCAAGATCGGTAACAATGCTACTGTAGTATAATTGATATTCTGAGAAACACCCTTGATTTGAGTTCGTGAATGGGTAAATTTTCCAAGTTTAAGGTTTTCTGACGTTTTTTCCAGGTCTTCAGCTGCATTTTCAAAAAAGGCACGCAATCCAGCCTTAACAAGCTCAGATCCTGATTTCATAACAGTTCTGAAAAATAGTAAGGGAAAAATACTAACTTTGCATTGATCTTTAGTAGTTGTATAGATATATATAATTACATGTTAGTTACATTCTATCAGTCTTTGAAGACACACACATATATCAGTGAACTTTACATTATGAACTGAAAAGAACAGCTAGGTCTACACAGCAGCATAAGCAACAATTAGCTTGGAGTACTTAATTCAAAATAACAACAACAAAAAACTTGCTTCCTCAGTCTTGTCATTCCAGTTTTTGTGATCTGCTTTCAAATAAGACAATGCTTTCTCAGCAAACGTTATAGGTGGTGAGAAAGCTCTCCATATAATATGCTCACGAAAAATAACTCAATCCCTACATTTTTATGGGAGCCACAGCAACTAGGTATACAAGTGAGGATACACACTTACCTTTCTCCAAAGCTCCCTAAATCTAGAAAATGCAACTGCAATACCAGCACCACAGTCACATTCCTTAACTTTTTTTTGCACTTTTCTCCAACCCCTTAATAAAGCTTTCCAGTGCTGTTAGTCACGTCAGGTTGCTGTATAACATAACCAGGCCAGAAACCAGCTAAAATTCGAAAACTGTCCTGACCTGTGTTTTACTCTACATAAGCATTTCAATGGTAAACAGTAAAAGTTAGGAAACGTAACTATGCCCATATATTAATACATTCTGTATAATTCTAATGTCAAATTTTCCAATATGCACTGAACTGTCTCAATATCTACAGGTATCAATACTTGCAGTTCCACAGTTTGTGTCATTTATATCTCCCACTAAAGTCTTTGAATGCTTTTGGAAAGGGTGACAAAATTTTTCAATATTTTAATGACAGGCATTGAACAGAAAAATGTAGATGAAACCCTCTAGACAAAATCTGCTAATATGGAGGTCAGTATCTTAATTATTGATACTTCTTATAAATTAATTACAAATAAGGAATAAGAAATACAGAAACAATCCAACTTCTCCCGAAAAGCTCTGCGACACCTCTGAAGTTTGCAGTTGATAAAGATGTTGCGAACTTACCGCGTGTCAAGAGACTGAGCCAAGATGTGCAGGCAGTTCACCATTGTAGCTGAATCACTACCTGGTTAGAAAGAGATACTATGAGAGCACAACAGTACATAAAATGTAGGATAATCTAATGATCCAAAATGTCATTACTAGAGATGCACAGGTTAAACAATACATGACACCTAAGTCTCCCACCTTAGGTCACTGGAGGGAGAGTTAGGTCTAGTTCTAGGGCTAACATTCAATTTCCTAAGTCCATTTCCATATAAGAACTAAAAGGAATAACTTTTGTTATTCTTTTATTATTTTATATTGTTATATTCTAAGTGTCTACTTACAGCTCGTTTTCATCACTTGACTCTGTAACATTCTGAACTTTGTATCTTTTAGTACCTGCGTTTTTTTATATAATTTTCTTACCAATACCTTTGAAAAAGATGTTATTTTCCCCCACATTCCCCTAGCCTATTGAGAAATTAATCTATTGGATTCAACAGTTGTATGACAGAAATCAAAACAATTAGTGTAAGATGACTTTTGAAAAGCTAAAAGTAAATGTAAAGGCATGAGATTTTTTTAAAGTAGTCTGAAAATCCTAGAAGCTCCTATTTCTTCCTGTCCCAACACTTTACATATTCTATTAACTGTTAGCTTCAGAGCCTCACTATTATACTGGAAGTTTATGTATCATTTCATAAAATTTTGCCTATAGCTTGTGAAAAGATTAAGGTAAGATTCATGCAATGGTTATACATCCTTCATTTTTTTTAACTTGATTTGAGATCTTTCTTGACAACTTACCAAAAAGTGAGATCCTATGTCTAACAAGAGCAGCTAGTTTGCAGAACAGGCTAAAACAGAAAAGAACAGAAAGAGCAAGACAAGACAACACAAAGATTAAAGATTTATTTAGAATATGAGGTAAAGAGTAGTAGGAATATGAAAGAGAAAACACAACATAGTTCCTGGAAAGTGTATTTTGAATCATACATTGCGATAATAGTCAGTCAAATAACTGCATTAAGCAGAATAACTTTTTCAAGCTTCTGAATTCTCTCATTTTCTAAGCTTCACTGCATCAGAGATGACTTGAAATGTGAAACTCTTGATTACAGTGGTTTCCAACAATTGCTTATTATATGGTTGAGTCAGTCTATATGGCTATTATTTCTGAATAAGAATTTTTTTTTGTAAGAGCAAGAAGTGAGTAACATTTTATTGTTTTACTTGGCACTCCGCAGGGAAAGAACGTTATGAATCTTCATACTATTTAAAATAATTGAGAAGATATCTTTTGTAAATGAATAAATCTGTGTTTAGCCACTGTTGATGAGAAGATGAATCCTGAAATATCTACAGATTAGAAGAGCTTCTGGCAAGTTATGTCAGAAACTTGCATATTTAACCTATCTGCCAAAATAATAGGATAATTAAGAGAACGGAAAAACCACCAATTCTCTGAAGATTAAAGGGGCTACTTTAATTTCTAAAAACAAAGACAGGTAGGCAGACTTGTTTATCATCTGTGCTATACTTGACAAATGAAATTAGGGTGTAACAAAATGAAGCAAATACACCTTAGGAATCGGTATGGCTTCTTACTAATAACATATTGCCATTGTTATCTTCCCAATAGTAAGGAAATACTATTCTTCCTGTAAGATGAAAATAACTGATAGCTACTTTTCTCAGTGAAGAATGGACAAAGAATTATAAGATATTTCTGAATTTATAATAGCAGATACACATGCTGGACATCTAACTTCATGTGCCTTTGTAAAGACAGTTTATACAACCCTAGTAAGGATCTTCCTACCTTTGTTAAGCTGATCTGACTGACTTTAGGGAAGTAATAGGACTATTCAGACAGGAAGCACGAAATTGAAATTAAATGAAACTTCCTTCCTCCTGAACCTGAGCTGACTTCCTGAGCTACATTTGTATATAATATAGCTGAAAGCTCAATGAAGCAGAATCTTAGGGACTTAACACTCACTCTTATGGGCAACTGCTAGATAAGGACTACCACCCACCTAGAAGATGGAAACAAAAGGTAATAATAATTTACAGAAATGCAAGAATATGTTGGAAGATAAACTGAAGAATCTATCTAGCAAATTCAGTGCTCGGTCTGATCTTATGCAGCAATGAGTAAGTAACCTTTACTTTCAAATTTTGTATCTACTCTTCTGTTGGAAAAAGTAGTCAACTCTGGTGAACATAGTGAAGGAAAGCAACAGAAATTTGAGAAACTGACAGTTAAAGTAAGAAAGCATGAGAGTAAAATGCAGTTTGAAAGACTATGATACAAATTCCCCAAAGAAAATAACTGGCAGCACACCTTCAAGGGGGAGAAAAAAGTTGGCAACAAAAATATTAGATGACAGTCATAGTTAAAACCAAATTAAATATGAATTTTTAAATGTTAATTGCAGAAAACTTACATTAATATTTTTGTAAAGGTAACACATTATAAATTAAAAGGCAACTGTCTCTTTTTAATTGAGTTTTCTAGAATAACTTTGAGTCAAATGGCTAATTCCAATCCACTCTGTAACAGCACAGACATCTAAAAGTTATTAAATTCCAGAAATTTAATTATTAAATTCCAGTAATTTTGAGAATCCATAATTACCCCTTAAGAACTGCATCATGGTATTTTCACACTTTTTGATATCTGAAAATTTAAATGTGAGACCATTTTAATGACCCAAGAGTGGGATAAGCTTCAACCAGAAAATGCCACCAACAATGAAACACAAACCCATCAGAAACTAAGTTTTATTAGTTCCCTTGCTCAAAGAATCATTTATTCATGTTCTTGATGTTATCATCCACAATTATATATCATAATATATATAATTAGTGTATATACTTAGTTCTTTAATTATATATTAAAGAATACTAAAATGAGTTCTGTTCACTCACTGCCACTCTGATACAGAATAAATATCCATTTTCTATCTCAGGAAACAGAGTTTTTGAACTATCTTGCTCTTTAATCTAAGAAGAGACCTTTAATTATCTATACAGCACCCTCCTGTGTATATCTTAATTTTCTACTTACCTTGCTACCATTTCCTTTTCCTTATTTGATGCATATCCACTGCTACTGAGTGTTTTTGTTGGAGAAGACAGGAAGTAGAGGCAGTGATTTGTAAAGTACTGATCAACTAATGGTAAAAGAACCTAAGAAATACAGATACAAAATGCATTTTTCACAGAGCACAATGGTAAATGTTGCAACAATGCTCTGATTGGTCAAAATTCATTCAAAGAATTTTAGAAGTTCTGTAACAGTTGTATTTTCTCATTTCAGACACAAAGTCATGTAAATTAAAACCTTAAGCCTTACAATTTTACTTAAAGGTTATGTAAACAATAAACAGAGTTACACAGATCTATCTATTTTGGATCTAATATTGCAGGCTTACTCTTCTCACATGCAACAGTGATAAATATCACTGAGCGAAGAGGACCCTTCCTCTCCACTATTTACATAACTATCCAGTACAGATTAAAGGGAGAGGGCTTTTTATTTATTTATTTTAAGATCCTAAATTAAATCCTAAATGTTCCTTACTTCAAATCTGATTGACACCCATTTTCTTATTAGGTACACAAATGTGTATGACACTACTATGCATAGGAATACTTCTTCCTGTTAATTAAATGATACTATGCACTTCAGGGATATACTCAGGCAAAAATTTTCAGACATAATTTATGTCTTCAGCAAGAGTATTTAATTTCACATGATAAAAAAGCTGCCTTTTAATTTCTATGTTCCTTCTCATGTAGAAGCAGATATATTGAAATATTTTGAAATATTTGAACCCAGCAAACATATTGAAATACTTTTGAAGGTATTTTAAAATATTTGTTAACATATTTATTTGATTACTTACCATGAAAAAGTGGGAAAGATATATTTCTATTACCTGAAAAGCAATCTGACATTGCAAATTTCTGTGTTCTCTATAATGGAATGTATATGTACATTACGTGAAATACTAGATCACTCACTTTGGCAAAGAATTTTATTTCTTGGTCATGTGGAGATTTTTCAGTTTTTCCACTGGTTACAATGGCTTCTGCAAGGATACAATCAAGGCAGACATGAATAAAAAGTTGTTTAATAACAAAGAACACAACAGCTCTTTGATATAGCCTTGCAAACTTAGTTTTGCTGAAACACAAATAAAACAGCAGCAGCAGTTTAGCTAGTTACTGATATCCAAGAATTCAATCTGCAAACTCAAAGACAGAATTTAAGTTTCTTAAATGCAATAGTGGTCACTAGAAATTTAAACATATCAATCGAAATAAATATAAAAAAATGTAATTATTTTCAAAATAAAATCTGCAGCTTACCCAAATGTGCAATGAACTCTTGAGCAGAATCAACATATTTTAAAATTTTCTTCAGAAACTTAAAGGCAAACCTCTTTTCCATGGATGAAGCATCCAACTCCATGTCATTCAGACCCCTGTTTTTGAAAGCATTAAGATAAATAGCATTGATGATGACAGTAGTGCGAATGATGACAGTACTATGAAGCATTCCATTCCTTATAATCTTTTAGTTATGGTAAATTTTCCTAAGAAGCAGAAAATGACCTTCCGTATTGACTCTTAGTTATCAACTAGAAAATCACTTAGAAATCAGTTCATGTTTCTCGAAGAGGTATAATGGCTTTGGATTAAAGTATCCAAAATACATGTATTTTAAGATAAGAACTTGAGAGAGCAATCTTATTACACAAATGAAGCCATGGTACATTTGAATCTAACAAAGCAATGCATTGGCCACTCAATTTCTACTGCTGGGAGATTAAAGTGTCAAATGTTTATGAAGTCAGCAATTACAGCTTTAAAAAAAAAAAAAAATCACTCTAAGTACTATACTTCCCTTCATTATTCACTATTAAACTTCATTTTTGTCCTTGAATTTTATGAAAGACTGAAGTCAAAATGACTTAAGCTACTAAATGAAAACCTAAATGCAAGTAACAAATTACTATACTATTCAAAGTATTTCAAAAATTTCAACAGTATGTGATACTTTCTAGACAGGCATGTATTATTTATTCTTTGAGATAAAAATTCATGATCCAAACCATTACTGGTGCATGCAAGATCTTAAAGAGGAATATAAACATATGTGGTTGGCCATGCCTGGATTTAAAATGTTAGGTTTTATTTTAGCTACAAGTGAAAACTACCTCACTGAAATTTAAAATTCTTTAGGATCACTGTGAAAAAATAAGGGTGAAATATTTTCATATATCTAACTGGAATTTCCCTTGGTATGACTTGTTATTTTTGAGGAGATAGTGCTTGACCTCACCGTTTCTAAAACCTTGCATTAAGCAGTTGAAGACAGTGGTAAAACCTCATTGCAGCCTTCTATTTTAATACTGAAAACACCTAGCCTCTTCTCAGAGCCTCTCCTGACATGACACACATACCAATCCCAGAAGCATCTTGGCGGCCCTCCACCTGATTAACTCTTTTGTTAATGTCTTCCTTAGCACTGGTGAACCAAAAACTGGACAACATACTCCTGATATAGTCTCATGATCACAAAATGGAAGGGGGAAAAAAAAAAAATCACTTCCATCAATGTGCAGGCTACACTTACTAATATAGCCCAGTATGCAATAAGCTTTCATCATCACAAGGACACACTCCTGATTCACGTTCAACTTGCAGCATTCAAAGTTCTTTTCTGCATAGATGCTGTCAGGCTCAATTTCCTCATTCCTGGCATTATTCCATCCCAGGTATAGGACTTTGCATTTAACTTCGCTCAACCTCACAAGAGTTCTGTCAGTCCATCTCTCCAGCCCATCAAAGCTGCTCTGAAAGGCAGCCAAACCCTCCAATTTACTGCTAAAAGTTCATTCCACAAAATTGCTAAGGATGTATTCTGTCTCGTCATCCAGGACATGAACAGGGATATTTCCCGTTTTCAAGTCACATAACTCCATATATTTTTAATTTATTCTGTTTTCAAACATACTTATGTTTACAGGTCATTAATTCTTTCTTCTTCATTTCCTTGAGGTTCCTGTTTAGTTTGCATCTTCTTCATAGTCTCTTTATTCTAACATTACAAGGACTAAGCTATTTTTGAGATTTTCAGTTGACAGATGATGGTCCACACCCAGGACATCTAAGTAGCTCACCAAGTGAGGAGTTAACTCAGTAACGTTAAGGGAAACCTTTGGTTACCCATAAGGGCTACTTCATTTGCTTCTGTACGGACTCTTCAAATAGTAGTAGATAGGAAGACTCTCCCTTTACCAATTACAGAAAATTACTTGGCTGAAGGAGATACAGAGACTACAGAGGGGTTGAACAGTGTGTCAGAAGTAGGGAAGAAGTGAGCAACTGGTAGTTTGTCGCACTGAGGCAAAAGCAAGAAAGAAACAAGAAAGTAGAGAGTGGCCGGATTCACTGTTGTAATGGAAATGACCATTTGTGGCAAGATTCCTTAGCAGTGGTATAGCAGTAAATTAAGGAGAATAAATGGAAGATTACACTAACAGTGAAAAAACAGATATGAGGTGAATCCAAGGGAAAAAGTAATTCTTTGGGAGAAGGCTGATGCAGCAGAAATTGTAATGACAAAAACATCTAATACTAAAGTGTATGCTCTTGATCACGTCAGAACATGGGTAAGAAGAGAGGAACAGTTATAGTCTGGGGGAACAGAATCAGGGAACCAAGGAATACTTTCCAATCCCATTTTACACATAAACATAAATGGACTCTAACCTGCCATCTTAGAGTTTCATTTGAAAAAAAACAAAATAAAAATTCTGTTTGAAGAGTCCTAGTTTATATACTTTTATGACCTTCTAGTAATTGATATATCACGTGTAATCAAATGATTTGGTATGTATTAATAGATGTGTATGGCTGACAGGCATCTCCTGCTCCCTCACTCTCACAGAGGATAATGGAACTAAGTATTCATATGTATTTTTAGTGAGATCACTGTAAATATTCTCTTTCTGTGTTTAGAGTAAGTCATGGTTGCTAAGAGATTACACGTACTTTCCTAAATATTGAAAGACATTGGTAGTTCTGTCAAATAACAAAGGCGACATCAAAAGAACTTGTAGAGGTTTAAAATATCACATTGTTTCTAACATATACTTGAGTAAGGCCTGAGAGATTTATCTGTACATCGCAAACACCCGAAAGTGCTTCAAAAGCGTTCTCAACAAAGAAAGAGGAGCAAAAATCAAAACAGAGGCAGATGGTATATGTGAAGTACACACACTATGCCGCCTATACATTTCCAATTATAAAGAACTTCAATGTTTTAACGATTAGTCCAAGTTTTTTAAGAATGACATTCTGGAAATGTGATAATTGCAATCAGTACTTCAGAAGATTTTATATATACTTAAAATACACACATATTCATTGGAAGAAAACACTGAGAAGAGGATAATCTTGATTCAACCAGATATAGACAACTACTGCAAACTCTTTGCCTGTACAGAGTTTGAACAGGCTTCTCCAAATTGACTTGTCCCGCTAGTTAACACTGAAAAGACTGTCTTCCTAATCCAAAGAGATATTAAAGCTGCAGAGATATTAAAACTAAAGCAATTCCACTGGTGTTTCAAAGGACCACTCCTTTGATGGAACTAAACCTGCTTTTCTTATTCAACTGCTTTAAAGCAATTATGGAGGATATAAAATTTTTTGGTAGCATATCTACATTTTGGTTTCAGGCTGAGAACCTACATACGTGGCAGGAGGGAATTTTTCTCTGTAGTAATGCAGAAATATATCTTTAGCGCTGTCTTCTAATATCTTAAGAAATGTTAACTGTTGAAGTCAACAGTCACCTTTTGCAGATCCTAATAATCAATTTGTATAAATTTCTGAGTGTATACTTTTACTAGACACACAGACTTGAAAAACAGGAATAAATGAAAACAAGTAAGATCTGACTCTATGCATGTACAGAAAAATTTGTTCATGAATACAGTTTCGTTTAAAAAACGCTTAATGCCAGAAAAATTGCAGTTTCTCATGTGCTCAGGTGTTTCACATACAATAACAGATGATAGTTACGGTACAGTAACTCACTATTCCATCACATAAACCAAAAAATATAGTATAGTAAGTTATTTTAATTTCATTGACAGTGTAAGTCCCCACTGGCCAGCTTACTTCCAGAAACAGCAATTCGTGATAGAGTACAATTATGGAAGTCTGTGTTTCTGCTTGAGTGGAAGTTAAGAATTAAATGACCAAAAAATAGCCACTTTGTCTTACTGCTTCACAGAACTCAAACTGACATTTTTCTTAAAAACCAGGTCAAGGAGCACATTTACATGGGTGTGTTTCAGTATCAGACCTCAGATTTATTTTCCCATGATCCTTACTGACACTGCTGGCTGCTAATTTACAAGTTTTGCATCATCTGCTTGTTTAATTACACTACTGTTGCATTTTGTATTTACTATGTTTGTATACTTACTGAAAATGTTACCTGTCTACACTATTTCAGAAGGGTCTTTCTGAATACAAAAAATAGCAAGGGCTGATTTACAGAAGATATGCCAAATGGCAATTATGTTAATAACTAACAGACTGCAGTGAGATAAAGACAATCATCATGGTTTGTGCACTGAATGTAAGCAAGTAGCTCAAAAAAAAGGTGGAACTTACCGAGATATGATTATACCATTGACTTGAAGGAATTTAAACAGCTCTTGTGCCTTTTCACGGTCCCGTGATTTCTCCTTGGCTGTCAATGTGTCGTAAGGTACCAACAAAGGATGACTACCTCCACCTTTAGTAAGTTGAAAGAACTGTAAGTTTTTCTACTGTAAGATTTATTTAGCTTCAAGTACAAAAAAGGAACTATTCAATTTTAATCATCTTACACTGTCTTCTTTCAGACTGTCTCTTCTCCCTCATTTTCCTTGTCTTTTTTGTGTGATTCACAGGATTCTAGCTTACCTTTGCTTTCCAACTCCATTTTCTTCTTTTTGGCCCATATATTATGGTAGTTTTCTGCCATTACCTCAACCATTCCCTACATTACCATCAGAAAAAAACAAGATGCAAAATTACAAGATGGCAATTAAAAATTCTGTAATACTACATAATTTTACAGTCTTGAGGAAAGCCTACACTCTTGTGGTAAGGAAACATCACAGGGAAGTGTCATTTCCACATTCAGCTGTTCTTTGAAGTCAGCACAGGCACAGGATAGATCTATATCACATGCTGTTTACAGTCCCTTCCCCAGCTTCATGACAACTTTTTCTAGGAACTGACAAAGCACCAATGGGACAAAAAGTAAAAATCTCTTCTTTAAATATGTAAATAGTATGGCATGCACATTTCCACAATAGCACATCACAATGACAGTCACAAATACACTCATAAAACCTGACAAAACTCAACTCATTAATAATAAAAAAATAAATCCATTAATTCTTTTCAGCACAACATAGGCAAAACACAAATACAAACCTGAAGCTCCCTAGAAAGCACCACATTAGAGAGATCAAGTGGCGCTGGGCTGTATCCATTTCCCTGCAGGAAAAAAAGAGAATTATTTTCAGATAAAAGTATCAAATATTCAACTACAACATCTCTGTTGTTGATCTGATTAGAGTAACACTATTTACATTTTTAAACTTTCTTGTCGAAGCTGTGCTCATCTTTTGTTTTGCAATGTGCTGAAGACACTCAGGATGATTAACAGAATACATCTGCTGATGTGGAAATAGGAAGGTTGCTGCAGATACTTAGATCTCTATTTGCAACAGATGGCAAGCTGCTAAGACTATGCTTTTCAGCCTAAGACGGGAGACCAACCATGAGGCATACAAGATGTGCCTTCAAAACATGACAGTACAGTGTGGCAACAGCCTGAATGAATCATATACTAAAGACAAGACATCGCAACAAAAAGTTAAAATAGGTTACTGTCTCATGGAATTTACAGACTAAGAAAAAGGAGGAGAGTGATATATTTATGCAGTCTTTAAATGTTTAAAGTCTGAAAGCTCTAGTGCAACAAACCTATTAGGCACATGTTAAATGTGAGCGGTCACTTATAATGGTGATTTCAATCATGTACTGAAGTTAAACATGTGCTGAAATCCTCTACTCAGCCACGTCTTTATCATGCATCTACTTGGGCAAGAAGGCCCAACTGCAGAAGAGGTTCAAGTGGCTGGAAGTAGAGATGCCAGAGAGAAGGATTCACTGTAAGGGAGTGAAGTTTGCTGAAGGGGTAAGAAACACTGAAGTATTGCCCAGTAACAGAGAGCTTAGGTGCCACTTTTGGTAAGCAAAACTGGTGCTGGGGAATGAACCCAACACAGGCTTACGGTGCCTGATAATGGTGCTCACAGGATCAGTGCTGGGGCAAGTGTATATAAGGAATCAGCTCGTCGCACATCTTTGCACACTCCTTGCAGAATTGCTTATGGTGGTAGGACTCTGCCCAATGTATTGCTCATTAAATCTCACTATATTTAAGCACAAATGTGTGTTTAATTCACCTCAAGGGTGAACAATAAAAAATTCCCAACACTTGTCATAGTTTTAAACAGCTTTTCCCCCTCCAAGACGCAGACATATTGGGCAGCACTCTCAACATGCTATTACAAAAAGCTACAAATTAAAAGAAATAGTCTATATAATATCAAAATGCTAGGTACTATATAATTACTAGCAAATATTGCCTGTAGATTTAACAAAAAGTATTAAATGTGCAATCTTATTTGTCAGTCGTAATTATAATCTTGACAAAAGCCCATTTCAGGCTCTTCTGTTTGACCAAAAAAGAAAATTACTATATTTACTCATTATAAAATAAAAGGCTTTAAATACTCTGCCATGTATTCTTTGAATGATTGTATCAAAACTCTCTTCCGGTCTTCTGAGAAAATGAATAGATATGGTCTCCAACAGCCTTATCATCTTAAAATTTGTCTGTTTGCAATCCCTTCTTTAGTGTTACTGCACAGTTTTTATGATAGTGATCTCAGAACTCTAACATTAAAAGTTTCTTTTCATTAAAAATAATATAAAATAATATAATTTTGTATAATTTCTTAGCAAATTAACAAACAAGCCTTTTGCTTTCTAAATTTAAGCAATTCCACCTTACCTGGCTAGACTGAGATATGCTGCGGAGCTTTTCATTTTCACGCTGATGTATTATTGTTTCTCCTCCTTCTTTGGTCCTTTCTAGGCTCCATCCCATGGCCAACATGGTTTTCAGTGATTCTCTGGCAGGCCAACGATAAATTTCCTTTTCCTTTTGAGAAAATGATGTAAATTTCTCTGTATTTAGCAAGTAGCAAAAACTCAACAAAAATATTCTGTCCTTTATAAATTGTTACATGCCACAAAAGTAAACAAAACTTGTACTTTGTATCTGAAGATATGATATGGTTCTTTTTACATGAGAAAGAAGCTTTAAAACACAAATTTTTGGTTTTAGTCTTGGTGGCATTTATTGATGGGATACGTGTTACAAACTAACAGCACTCAAGTGAGCTCTGGAGCAATAATGTAGGTTGTATCTGGAAACTTATTCATTGACTCCTCCAGACCAAAACAATAAAAACTTGATGGCACTCTAAGTGCTATGAAATTAGTTAGGCAAGTATGTACATTTGCACACATCACCACGCAAAGTCTTTTTTGAGGCTTCCTATATTTATATCTATTCATGGACACAGAACATTACTGATCTATACAACTCATATATACAGCCATCAATAAAAGCTTAGGGAAGAGCCCATATTCCAACACTCCCTTGTAAAGTTAAGATGTTATAAAAAATCTGAAAAGTTTTGGCAAAGAAAATCTTGAGTATGTCATATCAAGACTTCTCAAAGCAACCTAATAAAAGTATTTCAGTTCTTACCACAACTAAAAATTTCTATGACAGTTACTTAATCTGAGACAAGTCAGAAAATTCTCTTTAAACTGCTTTAATAACAACTCAACCAACAACTCTACAGCTCCTCTCCAAAGATTTCAAAGCAATTTACAAACTTTGGGAAATTAAACCTTTTGAATCCCTCTAAATTTTTGTCATCTCCATTTTCTGAACAGGAGAAGTGTGGTAAAGAGGGACAAATGTAATTGACTTATTTGAGTCACCAAATGAATCATTACAAAAATATGTAACAGAATTCAAATTCAGTTCACTTTTCCGACAGCCAGAAGACATTCATGCCTAGTCAAGAAATTAAAATTAAAAATACATTTAAAATAGTTTAAATGTTTTTCCCCATTTTCAACTGAAGCATCTCCTACGCTTTCTTTAAATTTTTCTACCATCTTTCTTGAAGACAAAATTGCCTTCAGATATGTTAAGTGCACTTTCATCTAAAACCCAGGAGTCGCTGCCAGTCATTCTTCATCCATGAAGGCTTGAAACCCCTGTGCTATTGATACCTGGAATACAAATTGGCCCAGGCCTATGAAGACTGCCTAACAGAAACAAATTATACAGGACTCTGTGTAAGATTAATTAAACTACCACTTTAGCATGTTGCTGTTCTTAAGTGTAAGAATTCTAGCTTGTTCACTTCCTTTTATAGTGTATATTTGAAATGGATTTTTAAAAGTATCCAAATCAATCTACTTTGTATTAATGCAGCTGAAATTTCCTCTATTACCTTTTCAGTTAAGGTTTTGAAAGGTCTTATTAATGGGTGAGTCTTCATATTTTCATCCAGTGAAACACCGTATTTCCATCCACTATTAGTCTGAAAAAAATAAATATAACGAAATAAGATGAGAACAACATTGCATCTATAAATGGCATAAACATCAAATTAGTCAGTTTAGTTTGTCATATTGAACTGCTCATGTACTCCAATAGCTACTCGGTGCCACAGAAATTTCTGTTAAAAAAGCATGCATCCATCTGTGGATATACTGGAATAAAAAACGGCCCAGACAGACTAGATGCCATCTATGAGCAGTCGGTCTCATGCAACCAGTTCTGAGCCTAATATACACTGTCCCCTTTCAAAGAGACTCATGCACTAGGGCGGTACTGGCTAAGGTTAAAAAAAAAAAAAGTGTCTCTATTCTCTGGGAAGCTAAAGTCAGCAACACAGAGAAGAAAATGTAAGGTTAACAGATCAAGCACTAAAGAAGATAACTTTAACGAATCCTTTACCTTAAGCAATATTAACTGAGATTTATGGTTTGAGATTAATGTGTGTATATTTACATATCCATATATATGTATACCTTTCTCTACAAACCTGCATATGTAGTCCTATACAACAGAATTGTTAGTTCTATATAACTGTTCTATAAAATTACTATTGATTTGTTACTAATTGTTATAATAAATGACTTAACCCCACCTCTGTATTTTTCCTTGAACAAAAGAGTTTTAAAATTCATACTTAAGCTGAATGTTATTGATATCCAAACGCTTCCAACATAGTTATCCTAAACTGCAACAACTCCATCAAACTTCATTTTGCTCAAATTTAACTCTAAAAGTTATATTTATTAACATTAAAATCTATTTGCAAAATGTAACACTAAAAAGGCCTTTATTAAATGTTTCACTGTACCACTGTCCCATTAAAAAATATTTAAAAAATATTGTCTTGTCTTACTTTTGAAGTAGTGAAACAGAAACACAACGCAGTGACAGAGCATTTGGAAAATTATAGAGGAAACCAATACATAACAGCCTTCTTAAGGCTAAAAAAGAAGAAAAGCTATAACTACATTCTCTGAAATAAAAAAAAGGACATTAGAGTTCCCAGGCACTCTCTTAGATCACAGAGCTGCTGCAGTAAAACTCAATATCTGACTCCCGGTCAAAAAAATCACTACCAGGCAAAAATAAGCTTAGATTTATATGTTCTTACTCAAAAAAAAAACTCCAAAAAAAACCCCCAAAAACCCAAACCAAACCCAAAAACACAAAAAACCCCAAACCAAGTGCGCCTTTATCATTCCTCTCAAATCTTTGTCCTAATAAATTCTGGCCACTTTGAAAAAGTGACAAATTTCAATGCATTTACTTGAGCAAAAGATTTCTTCCATATATCCCTGAAGAAATATGCAGACACGAATGCACTCCAAACAAGAGTCTATCAGTTAAACTGTCCAGTTTTTCTTTCAATATTCACCCGAGGTATTATTTACTATTCCTTTTCTGACTGCTGCCAGTCTTAACATAATTCCTACCTTATCAAAGGCCCATTTATCATGGGAATGTTCAGCATACTTGCTGACAATATACTCCAACTTTTCAGGAAGTACAAGGCTGTAAACAAAGGGGAGTATAGTCATTCAATCATAAGTTACTGCTGTCTGATTTATGAAAAAACGTCAGTATAATACAGCATTAATCAAAACACTTTACCTCCAGATGAAGGCAAGACATTTGACTTTGCAATTCCATTTTCTTTAGAAGAAATGCCACAAAGCAAAGCAGAGCTTTTTGGCATTTACAGGAATCTTCAAATATGTATCAGTTGCTCTTATTAGCAACTGAAATCACAACAAGAAAACTCTGCTTCAGCATACCCTATGGGTATTTTTCTTGGCAATTCTTTATACAGGCTATATGTGGATGTTTCACATTGCATAATGATAAGACTTTAATAGCAAGAATCAACTAGTGGTCCTCAGTTGCTGAATATAAAAGTATTAGAAATCTGTATTTTAAAAGCACAAGGTTACTAGGAAGGCAAAGTATCTACTAACTCACCCCACATGATCTGCTTATTGTGCCATACGAGGTTGCTACAGATCAATTCTCAAAAGAGTAGAGTGAAGATTTTATAAAAACCAAGCAATAGTCCAACTGAATCACTTACCAGATTTTGATGATCTCGTACCATTTGTCATAAGCACACTCTAAATAATGACAGTATCAAACATATTGCTGGTATATAAATCTCAAACATTTGAACTACTAGGTAATAGGGTACATAGTAAGTATACAATTTACTATGTACTCTGCAGATATAATGTGGAAATTTTTAAAATCTTTACAGTGCTGAGAAGAATATAGTTTATATCTGGTAAACAGGATATGCTACAGTGAAGTATTTGTCAGGATGAAGCAAAAATCCCTCCACTGCTTCTGAAAGGTACTAATGTCATTAAAAAGTCCGTTACCAGCCAACCTTTTCTACAGAGGAGAAAAAAATATTAATAGGGAATAGTATAAAAATATTTAAGGAAAGGATATCATTATGATTTATATGACTCACTTTGCTGTGCTGACAGGTTTGGGATCAAAGTTTCCTTCTGGATCCACTGAAGTCTGCTTTTCCAAAGTTGACCTAATTCGTGTATCTAAATAATCAGGGGGCAAGGCACCAGCTATAGCACTTAGACAAGGCAAAGCCATTCGAAAGAGCTCTGGATCATACTTCTGCAGGAGAGATAGGAACTGGTTGGAAAATCCAATAGAGAAACATGCAAAATGTTAGTGAAAACCAAGCAGCCATATGTACAAATATTAGAAGACGCAAACAAACAGTAAGCACAGAGCAAAATTATTGCTGCATAACATCTATTTTTCTTGCTATCACCTTGATACGTTAATTTGAGTAGTCTTAAAAATGTAAGAGTATGTTGACATTTGTATAAGTATATACAAGTGTGACTCAAGTTTTTGGAGGGCCTCAGCCCTACACAGGGTCAAGGGTTTTTTGCCTAGTTACAGAATTATTATCTTTTATAAAACATTAAAAATCTAAAATGATTAATCCCTATCTGAACTGCAGAAGACATTGTCATTTGTCCCTCTTTTCCCCTAATCTATTTCAGTTTAAATCATGCCGGTTAAAGGAAATTGTGTTTTACTCTAGCAATCAGCTCATTATTTTTCAAAATTGTCCTGCTAAGAGGTGAACCAGCACAATTGCTCTTCTTAATAGTCATTTTAGCTCTGGAGAGAACATAGAAGTACCTGATATACAAAAATATAAGGGGAAATTACATTTGAAGACTGTAACCTTGGTAACTTGCCATGAAACATATTCAAGGTCACTTGTTACACACTAGATCGTAATAAACATGTGCTAGAGAAAGTAGCAGCAGATCACTGTAGGCCAAGGTTCTCCTTCCTTCTCTCTTAAACAATATTCTTAGTATGCTTAGGGGGAAAAAAAAATCCCTTCTCTATCTTTCTGATTCTCTATCTCCAAAATGGCCATAATGATATAGCTTTAATAGGCTTTAAGATCTACTAATGGACACTACAGTGCAAGAGTTTGATGCTATTATAATTATTTAATAAAGTTTTACTCAGCTAGCACAGGCATCTGTTTGATGTTAGGACACAAACACCACTCAAGCATTCATAGGACAAAAATTTTACACTGCAAAAATATTTATCTTGCTTTGTTATTAGAAACAGAAAGACTATAGGCTTCTATAAACCTGAATGACCACTTTGTGTCGAGAAAATGCTGAAGAACAATTTTAAGGCCCATTGAAAATACTTGCAGATAAAATTATATGTTTGTATCAGAGCAAACAGAATGCCTAAAATCTTGAGGCTTTAATTTCCTCTACTTTTGTTGTAACATTCTTCAGTATGTATGGCACAAACAAAAGAAGTGAGATCACAGGGTAAATTGCTTCCACCAAACAGCTGGAAGCTATGAAAATACAAAACCTGTTAATATTTTAGTCTGAAACAAGACAATAGAGAATACTGTAGCTCAGCAGATTTGCACAACCATTAAAAAGAAAAGAAAATGCTGTTATAGAGGGCCACCTATATTGGCAGAAACATATCTTCATTTATCTGTAAAAAGCTAAGACACACTAATTGGAACCACTTGATTGTGTCAGGCCCTCCTGACACTCTTTGCACTTGTGACAGCCATAGGAGAGAGGTAAATGTCACTAAAATCAAACACAAAGAAGGCTTAAAAAGCCATTTTAGAACAATGCAAAGACCATGTTCACTTCAATACTAGAAATCAAAATGCCTAGGGAAGCAATCATCTAAATTTGTTAATTAGAACTGGAACATAAATTCAGTGAGATACAATGCAAAAATCTGTTATTGTCCCATAGTGGGAATCTGATTTTTGAGTCCAATCTAGTACAAAAAGTATTTGTACTCCTATCAGAAATGCAACTTTTTCCTACTTGTAGAAAAAAAATACGTGAAAAAAATCCCGGGATCACACTTTGGAACAGGAAAATGGAAAAATGTTTACTTCTAAGAATGTTGCATCGTATTTCTTAAGCTGGGCAATAACCAGAAAAGTAACAAAATACAAGTGTATGTTTGACAATGTAAATTTACTGTGCATACACCAACAATTTGACAAGCATATACACACATTTCTTAAAACTAATTTTATGTCAGTAAACAGTATTTTTAAAAATTTAGTAGAGCTAAGATAGGAAAGGAGACAACACTGACTTGTTAGTGCAGCAAGCCTCATTACTAGTGTAAGTATGGGTATATCAAGACAAAAATTTAACATTTCATTAGTATGGAGAGAATCTTTCAAGATTCAGCATTCAATTTTTCATTCGAAATTTACTTCATCAAAAGCACTTGTTGCCATATCTCCCATATTAGGTGAAAGAATTATTAAAATAGGCACTTCCTGCACTTGTCATGGCAAATTATCATTGTAATGCTTTTACAGTCATCCCATACTGTAATGTGAATTACAGTCATTACCTTATGAGACAAGGAATCAAATATTCCCCAGAAAAGTTTTTCAGTTAAATGTAATTCTTCTTCTGCTGCAATCCCATAGCTTCCCATTCCTGAAGGCAGACAATAATATTTCCAGCACTGCTCATAGTGATTTGTCAGAAGCTAGATTTTCAAGAAAATAAAATTGCACATAAACCATTGGTATTTAACAAAATAACATAGTGGTTAGTGAAGTCTGAATTGCCGGTGTCTGTTTAAACAGTTACATGAATATTATTATTATTTATTTCTGTCTCTTCATTTCTATTGGCTCATTTTTTCTTCTTTTTCTTTTTGTGAGAACAGTAGGGCCCATGCTGTGAAAGTATAAAGCCTGTATTATCCCTGACTGTTGCTGTGGGATTGTCAGTGATGACAGTGAGTAGCAAAATTACAGAATTTCAGGATTGTCACCATTTGAACACAGATTAGCTCACAGGATAAAAACAGAGACAACAGAACGGGTATAAAACAGGACATGATAGACTCTGGTAAAATGTTTTAGAAATTGCCATTGATGTTACTTCTGCCATTTGTAGTTGATGGCCTCAGTGTTATTCAAAACATTGCAGAAGACACCTGCAGTACACCCTTTTAGCCGTGCCTGCTCATCTCTGGAAAAATCTATGGAAAGAACTGTTGTACAGACAATCTGTAACATACCAGTTAGAGCTAGCACATATGATAATTGGTGCACATTCCATATCATTTCAATTTCTCCTAGAACCTTGACATTTTAATTTTTCCTGCAATTTTGTTTAAGGTGACGCTGCAGAGTATGTCTGCGAATCGGGCAGCTCTGCTTTAGAGTATGACAGAATTCTGCCATAAAAAGACCTGTAGACCTAAGATTAGGCCCTTTTATCCCAACAGGAACAGGAGCGAAACCTGACAGGAAAATTCTAAATAAAAGTTATTTATCATCTCACAATTTTAATTCTCTATTTACAGAACAAGACGATGGATAAGACTTCAGTTAAAGAGTGCTCAAAATAAAAGGTGAAGTCTGTTCCCTGTATCCTACTCACTCTAGACTTTGCCCCAAATTTATTCCTGGACTATGCATCCTACCAAGAGTGATCACGGTTCATATAGCAGAAGAAAAAAAATATCAACACTAACATTTAATTTGATACTTTCAAATACTTTTTTGCTGAAGCAGCAAAAAAGTCAACAGTTCACTGAACAAAACTGCATAATCAACTTACTATATACTGTTTGCATTAGGCAAGATTTTACAAAACCTTCAATCATTATATTCACAGTTCTAAAGACTTTATGAAACAATAACATTAGTTTCAATTCAGAAGCCATTTCACATTGCTTCACCCTGCCCTGTTCTGTATTTAAAAACATGACGATGGTAGATTATTGTGAAGTATGTTTTACACTGAATGCATGTACAGACAGTAAAGCATTTACCTTGAGAGGCATTTTACAGTATTCATTGAGTAGGGGCACATCAAAAACTAGCCTTCTCAACAGCTGTTGGAGCATAGAGGGTCGTAAGTGGCTGTAATTTAAAAAAAAACAGAAGTTCTTAGGAAAATTCATAACGTCCAGTGAAAATGAAATAAAATCTGAAATCAATTTGCACAGTGGAATTCAAATCATTCATTAAAAATATTTTGAAAAACCAATGGTAGGTGGTTAAGGCATGTCACTATGCCCCATGCCTACATATAGAAGGATACAGCACAGAAAGGACTACTACTGCTTCTTCTAGACTATCTGAAATGAATAGACGACATGTTTGATTGTGTCACATGACTGCAGAGGAAAGGGTGCTGGATTTTTTTCAGAATACACAGAGGGGAAAATCTAAGCAAAAGAAACAGAATTTTACCCTAATAGAATGGTTTCTGTTATGACACTAAAAAGCAACAAAACACTCCTAACTGAAACTGATCTGGGAAATACATTACGATTATTATTATAAGAAATGAATCTCATCTGGAAGACTGAATAAATTACCCAGCATTTCTTTCCTAGCTATTTAGTTTCAGTGATTTATTAACTCAAAATAAATATTAAAATGCTCCTTTCATATCTTCCCCTCAGTCATCACTTTTTCAACCTTAAGATTCCTGGTCTACCAAGCTGATCCAAAGGAGCAAAACTATTTCTTACGTTGATCGCTTTTGTTAGGCTTTTCTGAATCTTTTCCTTTTCTACTATATCCTCTTTTTGGCAGGGGTCCAGCACTATGCACAAACTGAAAATGTACACTGTATTACTAATTTCACAGTCCACTGCACAGACAAGTAGCACTGCAGTTTACGACAGAGATCAAGAATTACAATTCAGCTGGCAAATCTACATTTCAATTCCTGATATAACTTCAGTGCTCAGTTCAGTTTTAGGATCAGGTTTCGGATTTGAAGAATGGGGGGTAGTAATACACATATGTCGATCCCTTAAATCCCCAACACACACTCACTGTCAGACTTCCCAGAACAGTTTTTTGGTAGTTACTGTGTTTCTTTTTTTTTTACAAATAATAAGAATTTATCTTGTATCATCATAAAGCTCATAACAACATGACAGCTTGTATAATACAGTACCCATAATGGGAAAGTTAAGTCTATTTTCTCTTTGTAAAAAAAAAAAATAATCCTATCATACACTCCGGTCATTTATTTCAGGCAAGAATAAAATAATATTAGTTCTACATTATACACAAAGAAAGAAATTATTAAAAAAAAAACCACACAAAAAGTATCGATTTGTACACACAGGTATCATACATACTGGCAAATAGCAAGCAGGCATTCTTCAATAGTGTCTCTTTGTGCTTTTGTAAGGGATCGTCCCTTGGATAACCTATATATTGTGTGAAGCATGGAGTCAACCAGAGAGGCGTGATGCTCTGTTCCAGAAAAGAGGGGAGCGCATCTTTTGAGTAATGGAAACACAGCTGAGCAAATATATCTGTTTAGTGCGAGAGCTGCCTCTGTGGTACTTAGAGAAACCTGTATGAAGTAGTAAATGATTGTTAGTATCATATGGAATAAAGGTTACTAAATATCAATTCTATAAAACATAAAAATGAAATACTCTAGTCCTCTTAGCAGCTGGGAGCTAACATAATATTCCCAGTATATATACGAGGACAAAAGCTACTTTTTTTGAACTTGAGAAAATCCAAGTCATCCACTTATCTCCTATCGCTTGCCCCACTGCACTCTGAACCGACATGAGCGAAGAATAATATGCAGCTTCTTTCTTTAAACAGGTTAGCAAAAACCGCGAAGCATTAAATAGCACTTTTAATTTCCCTTAATTTCTTCATACCTACACATATATTGATTTTCAGTGTAATTCTTGGAAGCAGACATGAAGTAAAAGCAATCATTAGGCCTATTACAGTATATTGAAAGTACTTACTGTATAATTAATGCAAACCTGTATTAAAAGTTTTAAACTACATTACACTGTTGCTTCATAAGGTGGTACTGAATGCTTATGATCAGACTTCAGCACTATAAATTAACAGTAAAGTTTCTAGCGAGCCTATACTACCCTTTATTTAAAAAACAAAAAAGCTGTTTTGACTTGAAATTCCATTTCTAACACTTCCAGAGACACTACATCCAGCCACTGCATCTAAACTCCATAGAAAAATACTTACGGTATCCAAAGAAGCAGAGGCTCTTAAATCTGGTAAGAATCCAACTTCCAGTAGGTGAAGGAGGAAGCTTTGGTCCTTAATACCATAGACACGGTCCAAGAAGAGTACCATGGGTGCCTTATGATCAGGACAGAAATTTGCAGACATGTCTGGCTCATTTACTGTGCCATCTACACAAATATATAATGGAATTTTTAATAGTTGATAACTGGTAAAACAAAAAACACCAGGACAATGAAAGACAACATCATTACATTTAATGTGTGAAATCACATATTCAATTAAAATTATATTCCTGTTCGCTTTTCTTGTATGCTGAAAAAGAATACTATTTTTTTATTACTTAAAAAAACTGTTATTTTGCAATTTATTAACTTTTGACTCTTCAATGAAAGCTTAAGAATGAATGGTAAAGTACTCTACTTGTTTCATTACTATTAAGGAGACTATTTCTATGGTAGAATTAAAGATAAGTATTACTCCAAATATTAAAAATATATAGTAACTGTGAAGTCAAAGAAGGTTAAGAATTTTAATTTTTGTCTCTCATAAACTAGACTAGAAAGAACACAGAATCCACGGGGAAGATAACTATAACACAGAAGTTACCTGTGTATCAGATAAACCATGGCTGACTATTGAGGGAAACAGACAATTCTTGTGAAATAGAAAGGACAACAGAAAGAAGGAAAGGAGGATAAAGTTATTTTGCCCTAGAAGAAAACAACAGACTGGTAGTGTATAGTCCATGGAATACGGAGAAGTTAATAGGAAACATGGAGATCATGTGCCATAAAAACCTCATCCTCTGTGGAGTTTATGCTTCATAGAAAATTGCAGTTTGTATGGTTATCTTGGAAGTTCTTTTGTGGAAACAAATCCATCCTGTATAACCACATTGATTGCTTCTAGGAAAGAATTATGAAAGTAGCATAATAAGCAAGAAGACCATCATCAATACACCTCTGCACTCTGAACTCTGATTATGAAATATTTTTGAGTTCCAGAGTGAAGAGAGTGTAAACTCAGGAGTCTTCACTAGCTTTCCTTTCCACTAACTTTCCTTACCCAGATAGCGTTAAGAAGGCAGGCTGTTAGTTCAACTGACCGAAAAAAAAAAAAAAAAAAATCAATTTCAACCTCAATGTCAAGTAAGGATCCAAGTACAGATAGGGAGCTACACAGTTTGATGCAGAGAGAGCAGCAGGTCCATGCCAGGTCCTGGTTCTGGTTTTCTATGTGTACACACAGTACACAACATTTGGGTCTTCAGAGAGTAGTCTCATTCCCCAGAGGTGAGAACAGATTCATCAGAGTAGTAAGAGAAACAGGTAGGTCCCACAGCAGCATAGTTTCAACTCCACAGTGGCAACCCTTGAGGTACTAAGGAGGACGTAAGTCTTGGGGAAGGAATGTATCTACCCGGGAAGAAAGGATCTAATCTCTTAAGAGAAGAAACACTCTTCCACCCTATGTCAGGATGTCCCATTGCATATCGGATTCTCCTGTAGCAGGCAAGGTCTCCAAGGATATGAAGAAGCAGGCAGTGCAAGTGGGAGATTGCCGTATTAGGCACTATGCTGGTTGGTTTCAAGCTATGTAAGAGAATTCCATGATAACTTCTCTCCACTTTATAGGAGGACCTTACAGGAGGCAGGCAGAGATCTTGAGTCTCAAAGCATGGGTGAGACAGTGGTGTAGAGAAGAGGGATTTAGATTATAAAAGGGGAAATTCTTTTGGGACAAGATGAACAAGTACAGAAATAGCCTGCACCTTAATAAAGAAATAAATCGGACTTCTAGGATTGAACATTAGAGGTCAGAGTGGATTATATCTAGAAATTGGGGAAAAGACAGTATGTGTGGATGAGCACCTTCTTCAGATCAGGACAATACCAAAGTGAGTATGTCTGGTTTTCACATCCCTGTAAAGGCCAGGGAAGAAATAAACAGTACAGTTCCAAGAAACAGGAAAGGCAATTAAAAAGCAATGTGCATGTGCAACATTTTAATCAAGCAAAACCAAACAGGACTCTATCGTGAGTCATCAGTGACCTTGAGAGGGAATCAAAGGAGCCAAAAAGCCTGTATACAACACTAAGTTCTTCCATATGGTTAAACTGTTAACAAAACTGAGTGGGCAAAGTAGAGACAGCTGCATTTCAATGCAGACAACTCTAAGCTAATGCATCTGCAGAATAATGAGATATGTCTACATGACGCTGAGCTTGGAACCAACATCACAAAGAGATCCTGAGGTCATCACTGAAATTCTGTGAAACCATCAGCGCAATGTGTAACAGTAACCAAATAAGTCAACAAGACAGTGGGCACCATCAGAAAGGGGTATTCAGAATATGAGAGGACATTATTTGCTGCTAAATAAAATAGAAAATTAATACATAAACCAAACTACTGTGTGCCTATATTATCAGTACAACCTGCTCATGTATTGTGCACATCCCACAGCTGTTTTCCATATTTCAGGACTACAGAACAGAGATAATGAAGGTAAACAGAAGGGTAACTAACACAATAACAGGCAATGAAGCTGCTTTCTTATGAAGAGACTAAGAAAAATTGAGATTCTTCAATTTGGCAAAATCAGGACTGAGAAAGGATATAACTGAAGTTTAGAAAATTATTAATGTAGCTCACAAGGTGAAGAACTGCTATCCACCAAATCCCAAAATACTACAATTCCAGGGTGTTAATTAAAATCAGTAGAGTATAAGTTTTTTTTAAAAAGTGATGCTTAAAGTGCTTCTTTATGTAGCCAATAGTGAAGTTCCAGAACTTACTGCCACAGGAATTTGTGGGTATGGACATTATTCCAAAGGGATCAGATACATTCTTGGACACCAGATCCAGGAAGAGATACTAATGGGCAAGCAGGTACACTCTAATCTTTCTAAATGAATGACTGGATGATGTGGAAGTACAAAGGGACTGAGTCCAAGTCTACACTTTCTACCTGAAGAGACAGCACCTCTACAGCCACTGCTGGAGACCAAGTACTGGGATGGGCAGCCCATTAGCATGATCCTGTAAAGTATTTCTTATGTTCTTACGTTCTCTGCTCCACGGGAGTAAGTATCTGTTCTACTGGAGCAGCTCTAATTGATACATATCTAATTAAAATCTGGAGAACAGTGCTCTGCTTTTACTCAACTCTAACAAAACTGCTCCATTTTATACCTGAAGGCTTTTCTGCCAAAAGATTTTAATAAAAAGATGAAGTGGTCTAATAAAAGTATTGAAGTTACCTTTGTTAACAGTTGAGAGCTTTAGTGGTATACTTATAATCCCAACCAAATCTTCAGTAGGCACTAAAGATCGAAGAATTGACCTGATTCGAATAGCTTCCCCTTTTCCACTTTGAATAAGCTGTTAGAAAAAGTTTATGAATTAAGAAATTTAGTAGTGAGGGATGCAAAAAAAATTTCCTCCAAATACTGATATTAGTATGACTTTTTTCAAACACTGGAAAAAAACCCACCCAGAAATTCAATTTATCCCAACACTCTAGTGGAGTTGTCAATTTTCAGCTGTTCCTACTTTTGAATCTGTCCTAGTTTTGATATCATCTCAATAATTTCACAGTATTATAAATTCCCAATAACACAGTGGTGATAAAGTGATGACACTGAAAATCTCAGAAAGATTCATGTTACTTACAGAACCTACAGTGCCAGGTTTTGAGCTTGTCTCTTTGTACTATGAACAGACGCAAACCTGTCTGATGTAGCTATACATTTTTCTATTATTTCTACGCAGTAAAAATTTCAAAAGGCATTAACAATGAGGTAACCAGTTCCTTTCAACTTCTAGCAGAAATTAGGTATTCACAACCTGTGTCTCTGAAAATCTCTTCCAGTAATTTTCTTAATATGAAACTACTATCTCTGGCAACAGGCAACTACATATAGCTTTACAGCTAATAAAGTTAATAGCTTTGGTAATAGTAAGGAGGGAGGCTGCAAGTCAAATTTCTTGCTTC
This sequence comes from Chionis minor, assembly GCA_013398295.1. Taxonomy (NCBI): domain Eukaryota; kingdom Metazoa; phylum Chordata; class Aves; order Charadriiformes; family Chionidae; genus Chionis; species Chionis minor. The sequence continues at coordinate 645,210 of VZSF01009099.1, read as the reverse complement.
TTGTTGTATTAAGATACCTATTGCATTTTCAGTTGGATTTATGCCAGTAAAGAATTTTAAATACTCACAAGCAGAAGTCAGACTAACTAAACCAACTCTTGCATGTGGCTGTTAAAGGCATTACAATCAAAACAGTTATTTTACATACTTTTCCATGTATTCATATGATGTAGATATGATATTTCATCAGTGCACACAAAAGCAGCTCTGTATCCCATTCTCATGAAAACTATTTTTATGGCTTTCTAGAGGGTCAGTTTCAGAAATTTAATTGGTAGTATAAATGTGCAACCCTAGCAGTTCATCTTTGCTTTGATGCCATAGTCATATAGAAATTCTCAAAATTTTAGATAAATAAAAAAGCATAAGGAATCAAAAGATCATGATTCTTTATAAGCAGCTTGCAGGAAACACATCTGTCTAGATACAGTGAGAAACGCAATAAAGTCCACCTTCTGAAGGAAAGAAGCCTTTGACTACAGAATAGTTTAGTGAGATATGTACAGTTCTGCTTACAAATCTCCTACATTTTCTGAGCATGTGACAAAACAAACTTACATGCATTTCTGGTGCACAGCGTCCAAGTAAATCTATGAGAGCTGAGTAAAATGACATGATTGCATTGCCCATGTGCACAATCTCCTCCTCCTCCTCCTCCTCACTAAAAGGTAAAAAATACCAGTGAGTATATTTGCTAATGTAAGTTTATAGTTCCTCTCTGGAGCTACATCCATGATCCAGAGACTATTAATCAGACATACTAATTTCCTCTGGCTCCGGATTACCTGGTTTTTATCCCTAGAGTAAGTATGCAATTATACAGTAATAACTGACTTCACATGAGACTTCTCTATTTCTCTTTCACTTTACCTTAGCTTCATTCCACTACAGGCTTCTCCTTTGCGGTGTCCCTCAGGCTTCTTCTTTTCTGTAACTCTTATTCCACTTTTATCTAGCTCATGCTTTATGAATTCCACAGGACAACTGCTTGTGGGTGCAAATCTCTAATGCTCTATATATAATGCCTTACACAACGGGGCCTATTACCTACATATTGCAAGCATGATTAAACCAGTTATTAAATCACCATTTGCCAAACAAGCAATCACATTTACTTACCCTTCCCTCTTATATGCCTGGGAGGGAAGGTCACGAGCAGGATTCTCTGAGATCCTGATAGCTTCCTGCATAGCTGCCAGCAAACCATTTCCTCCTTCTCCCCTAAGGTCTGGTCCAAAGCACTCTGGCCGTCGAATAAGGAGCTTGACAACAACGCTTGCATTTTCCTCAACGCTTTCACCTGAGGACCAAAATGCACAATACATATTTCCTCCTGACAAGTCAGAAGACAACCACATTTTCCCCTAAAATTTACAAAATATAAAACAAATCCTCATCCTTCTTTCTGAAAACAAAAACATACCAAGTTGGCAGCACTGGATGTGTTTTTATCAAAAAACCACCAAGGTTTAAAAGTGACAGTGTATATCTGCCTTGCAAAAGTTTTACTACATTCAATCTAGAAAGGTTCACTTTAGAAAGTTAATTTGCATTAATGGCAAAGACTGCTCTGTCTGGTATAAAGGCTAATAGCCGCAAGAGGCAACTAGGAAAGGTGGGAAAGAAGTTTTTACTCCAGACAACCCCCCTAGCCTCTCACTCTCCTCCCCCTCCTGTGGGACAGGAAGAAAATAGACGGAAGGTGCGACGACTTATGGACCGAGGTGACAACTGCCTAGTAGAGAAAGCAAAAGCTATGCAAGCTAGCAAAGAAAACATACAAATTCATTCACTGCTTCCCAGGCAGACGTTTAGCCAGTTCCTAGAAAGCATGTCCTTGGCACAAGATAATGGTTGTTTGGGAACACAAATGCCATAACCACAAATGTTCCCCTCCTTCCTCCTCCTTTCCCTGAGCTTTTATTTCCGAGCATGGCGTTATGGTATGGAATATCCCTTTGGTTAGTCTGGGTCAGCTGTCCCAGCCATCTCCCCTCCCAACCTCTTGTCCACCCTGAATCTACTCACTGGGGCCGGGGAAGAAGGGGAAGCAGCAGAATGGGGGGAAAAAAAAGGAGAAAGCCTTCATGCTGCACAAGCACTGCTCAGCAACAGTCAAAACATTGGTATGTTATCAACACTGTTTTAGCCATAAATGAAAAGCACAGCACTATAGAGGTTGGTGTGAAGGAAGTTAGCTCCATCCCAGCCAGACCTAGTACAGACCATGAGAATTGTTTTATTTTTAATGGGCCAACTGAAGCAAGGAATGTTGCTTAACGTTATGTCCGCAGCACTTCATCAGTGCAAAACTCATCTCGGAGTTTAATCTTCTCAATATGATTAAAGAATAACAAATTGTATTTTAAGTTAAATACACCTTAAGTCTCCTAATTCTTTCTGCTACATGTTTAGATATTTGTTAAATTTTCTGCTTGCTATTTAAAACCTGAAATTGAATACTTAATCTTTTCTACACACAAACCACATTAAAATCAGTTTTAAAGGCCATGGCTTGCCTGAAACAACCCCATTTATAACAGCTTTGTGTGGAAAAATGTATGTATATTTGAAAAGAGAAAAGAGCAGGTTTAACTATTGTATAAATGCAGTACAGGCAGACAGGCTGCAATCTAGATGCTTGCTGAATAAGAGTCATTAGGAAAAAGAACCTCCATATAAATGAACTCTTTGTACGTAACTAACTGCTTCATGGATTGCAGCTAGTGGCACGTGCAAGCATGATAGGAATAATAATTGAGTCAAAAGCTCAACTTTTGGTTAATGCAAGTGTTTGGAAATTCACAGCGGCTACCTAATAAGAATACTGACAATCTGTAGGAAATAAGAAATTAATGGGACATATAGGAAGAAAACACACAGTTCATAGTCACTGAACTTGTGATGTCAGTAGCTTCATCATCAGTATCTGCATCTCACACACAAGCTACAATACTAAACCAGTAAAGAAATGCAAGTAGCAAGTTTATATTAAACTGAATGTTACAGCTTTAGCAGCCACCAAAAATGTAGGATTAGAATCTGTGTTTTAGCTGAGAGCAGCAGTAGTACCACCAGGAAGTCAGAGTCAATGGAAGGCTAGTCAATGGTAGCTGAGATAACTGGGACAGGCTGGCTCTAGAAGCTGCAATTAAACACTTTAAACATGTCAGTCTTCTATTTTTCCCACTTAAAACACCGGTATGGTCTTGATATAGAACACAGGACAAGAGGAAATGGCCTCAAGTTGCGACAAAGGAGGTTTAGATTGGATATTAGGAAAAATTTCTTCACTTAAAGGGTTGTCAAGCATTGGAACAGGTTGCCCAGGGAAGTGGTTGAGTCACCATCCCTGGAGGTATTCAAAAGATGTGTAGATGTGGCACTTAGGGACACAGTTTATTGGTTGACTCAGCAGTGTTAGGTTTGCAGTTGGACTCAATGACCTTAAGGGTCTTTTCCAACCTAAATGATTCTATGATTCTATACCCTAATTACTGACTTTGCACAGATTCTTTCTTTTCTTTTTTTCTTCCTTTCTCCTTTTCACCTTGATTTCATACTGCAGGGAAAAAGCATGATTTTAAATCTTCAAGTCAACAATTTTAGTTTCATTTGGTTAAAACATTCTAAGTGAAGATTTTTAAAAGGAAGCACATTATCAGCAAAAGCCCTTTTGAGGTAGTTTTAATTTAGAATGTGCGGGAAGAAACTTAGCTTAAGCACAAAGGAACAAATTAATCTTTAATGTTGTTCTACTGAAGTCAACAGAATTTTATCAAGAATTAATTAGTCTACACTTTCAATTTACAATTTCTTACACAGCATTTGCCACTATAATCTTATTCTGACCTTCTCTGTATATATATTTCACAGAATCACAGGGGCTGGAAGGGACCTCTGGAGATCAACTGGTCCAACCCCCCTGCCAAAGCACAGGTCCACCTACAGCAGGTTGCACAGGATGGCGTCCAGATGGGTTTTGAATGTCTCCAGAGTCGGAGATTCCACCACCTCTCTGGGCAGCCTGTTCCAGTGCTCTGCCACCCTGAAAGGAAACAAGTTCCTCCTCATGTTCAGACGGAACTTCCTGTATTCAAGTTTGTGACTGTTACCTCTTGTCCTACCACTGGGCACCACTGAAAAAACACCGGCCCCATCCTCCTGGCACCCTCCCTTTATTCACTTGCTTTCCATATCCCTTCTGGTGAGATACCAAACTGCTTAAAACAGCTTTAATATTTTGCAGCCTGCTCTAATTTACCTCACAGTCCAAGTTAATGAAGAATTTTGCTTGAAGAAAGAAGTTATTCTTATTCCCACAATTCATTGGCCAGAAGCAAAATTCATTCATGTGTCTCCAAGTGTGAGTTTGTGGCTTTTACTTAACAACCCAAATATTTTACTAATTTATATTTGTAATTGTCCTCTTAAGCAGACGACACAGAGAAATTAGTAATCTGATTTTTAAATGAGCTGTCTCCAAAGTGTCATACGAAGAAGCTTCAAAACCCCAACCATAACTGTTTTTCAGAAAAAAATCAGCTGAAACACTTGAAACTAAAAATTAATTCTACTGACCAGCAGCCCATCCAGCAAAGTTTACTCTTCATACTACATAAACTATCACAAGTAAGTTATTTTCATCTAACTATACAGAGTACTGTTAACATTTATTTATAAAATCAACAATGAAAACCACACACTTTATTAACTCAGTGACTACTTGTTCTACATTTCTTATATCATAGCAGGTTGTCAAGTAAATTTAGCAGCTCACTCAGTAGCTACAGGCTTATCAACTAATGAACATATTTCAGGTATGTTTACTGAACTGAACAGTAAATATGTTTATTGTTTCTGTTACAGGTATTATTTGCTAATTTCAGACCAATAATATGTGAATGGAACAGTCAAAATCTAAAAATTAGACTGTTTAAAATTATTTGCCTTCTGGCTGCCCCAGCTGTCCTTTAAAACACTTCCCATATTGACAGACCAGAGAGGTGTTGAACAGACAAATCTTTTGATCTCATCTAACCTCTAATCTAAATTACTCATTTGATGAAAAAATCCACATGAACTGGTGTATGCTTTTTGTTTAGTGGCATTCAGATAATCTAAATATGATTCTAGTATATTTGTTTCATAAATTTCAAAAGGAAATTGCCCACAGAAGCAAGTATAAGACAAGTTTTCAAAAGAGAAGATGTTTTCTTTTTTTAAGACATCAGATTTAAGGTACACTGTTAGGGTACTTTGTTAAAAAACTGATCCCTCAGAAATGTGTTAAACATGTAACATATTTGAAATGTAAAATGGTATAGTGGCCAAGAGAGGTCTAAAATCAGTGCTGGCTGGTTAGGTTTATAACCAGCTTATGTAGCATATGTAAATACCACAGTTTACTTACTGAAAGGATTCCTAACATCATTTGCTACCTAAACAGGTTACTGTGTTAAATTATGCAAGTTGCAAAAACAGTAAGGAAAAAACGCAACTAACTATGAAGATTCAAAAATTCACAATAAGCAGCATATACCCATAATCTTGTATTTGTGATGAGGACAGTATGCATAATGTCTCTTCATCCATTAACACGTTTTTATGGTTAGAAAAGTAATTTTAAGGAAACTTTTTAATGGAATTTGCACACCAAGAAATTACACTTACTGTTAACAAAAACTGCAAATCTTAAGAATGACAGATAACGTTCACCCTCTATTGGATTCCATCCAATATCTGGATATCCTTTAGCCAGCAACACTGGACAACTCTGTAGGCCACAACCTGCCAGGTAGGTAACAACCTACAATACAGAAGCAATCATTTATTCATGTGTTTAGAAATAAATTTCTAAAAATAAGTATGAAGCAAAATGAACACAGTCATATTTTTTATTAATAAGGTTTTTATATACTAGGTGTTTCACAGAATGATTTCTCAGTCATTTAAAAGGAAATTTTAAGATAGCTGCACAAACATATGATTTTTTGTTTTATTTTAAATACACAAAGGACAACACATGAACACAATTATAGCACTTAAATATATTTTGAAATAGGTAAGAAACATCAAGAACCTTTTGTGAACCTGTAAAAAGAGATATAGATTATAATTTCTTACAATCGAAGGCAGCCAAAAATGGGTGGCAAAAGGGAGATAGGTTTTTCTATTTGGAAAAGAGAGATATGTTATTCTGCTTAAGCACCCTGTAGCAATTCAACCATGCATGAAGACCATATTTAGTCAGTATCTAATGCCCTAAGAGAGAAACTATTTATGAATTCAGGAAGAAGAGTTATACCTCTGCTTATACAGTACACAAGTTGCCTCCAAAATTCTGCAACAGAGGAAAAATGGGCTGATGTAAAAAATTTGCTTATTATAGTATGCAGTAAGTTACTCAGTGCACTCTGGAACTCTGTGGAAAAAGTATGCAATATCTAAAACTATGCAATAATTTTCTAGTATTTATTCGGAAGATATGTGTCAATACACATTTTTAGGAGTCTAGAAATTCAGCTCATATACAATGTGAGAAAACTGGTAGAATAAATCTCTTCTCCATCTCTTTTCAGATTTTATAATGGAACCACCAAACCTCACCATTTCAATTTTTTCAGTTTACTACAGTATGTCATCAGGCCGTGGATACTTTTCTTGTGCAATCCTCTGCCTTCTACACATTTATACATTTAAAGTAAAAAGAGATCAAATTTGCAATGGCAAAAGTTCAAAAGATAAGTTGTTGATGTGCGATTTATTTGCTTTGAACACATACTTTACGGTGCAAACTGTAGTCACATAGAAACGCTGTTATCAGTCTGTGAGTAGGGTATGTATGCCACATTCATCGAACTGATAGATATACAGTATTCTTTTTTTCGGTGTGATGCTGTATATCGATTTATTTACTAAATAACATCCACATACTGCACTAGATAAAGTTATTGACTCACCAAAGTTAATATTACAGCCAATACATTACCATTCTTATAGCTAAAACAACTGATGAAATTGGAAGGTCAGAGAAGAGTCAGAGACACATACAACCTGATTTTTCAGCATAAATTACTCTTTATGTTGCGGTTGCTATCTGTTACTGTTTGAACATTCAGCAATTGTATGGTGCCAAGTATTCCAAGCTTCCTCAGTAAATGAGGAACGTGGGACAAACATTTCAGCAGGGCCTGTTGAATTAGGACAAGGGGTAATGGCTTTAAACTAAAAGAGGGTAGATTTAGACTAGATATAGGGAAGACATTTTTACCATGAGGGTGGTGAAACACTGGAACAGGTTGCCCAGAGGGGGTTGATGCCCCATCCCTGGAAACACTCAAGGTCAGGTTGGACGGGGCTCTGAGCAACCTGATCTAGTTGAAGATGTCCCCTCTCATTGCAGGGGGTGGGGAGTCAGACTAGGTGACATTTAAAGGTCTCTTCCAACCCAAACTATTGTATGATTCTATGCAGTCAATAGTCAACAGTGAAATTCAGTTTAAGTGACTTGCCCTACAGTACTTTCCATGAAAATATGAGACAGTCACCAGTGGTGTTCCAGTTACTAGTGGTGTATCCCAAGCGTCAATAGTAGGGTCAATACCGTTTAACGTCTTTATTAATGACAGGACAGAGTGACAGGACACTCTCAGCAATTTTGCAGGTGATACAAAATTTATAATCATTCTCACTGCTACCTTTATCTAATTACTATATTCCTGTGGTCTCTCACACCATTCCCATTCATATTTTGGTGTCTGTCTTCTCCCATCTCATAGGATGTATGCCCATCATACATCCACTTATTTCCAGCTTTTCCTCTTCCACAGCATATGCTGATCACAAACACCCCCACAACCAGTTTTACTCTTATCACAGGACTCCCCAATACTGCGCAGAGGATTTTCCTGTGCTAAGCTATCACTTAAGTGCTCAACTGTTCTCCATTTATATTAAACCCTGTCTTCTGTTTTCTGTTCCCCAATACTGTGCTAGCACATAACACTTCCTTGCCCTGCTTTCCTCTTCTTCTGACTGCACCCATTTTCCATCTCTTAATCTGTTTTCCTTTCTGGATATGCAAAGATCCATGCCTTTTTTTTTTGTATCCTTTTACCCACCATTTCTAGTTCATCCTGCCTCTCCTCAAATTTCCTTTTATTCCTAGCTATTGCCAATGATCTGAGTCCTGGATTCAGTTTCTGACTGCGGCTACCCTTAAAATCCTGTTCCAGCTTCCCTTCTTCAAATACCTGCCCTTCATTCTCTTAGCTCTTACCTCCATCCCCCACTTAAGCCGAAAGACCTGCTTCTTTTCTTTGCATACTCCCCTTAATTCTAAAATTTGCTCCTCCCCAAACAAGTTTTCTTGATACGCTTTTCTCCTGTTTCATGCCTTTTTCCTTGTCATCCTTTCCACCTTATAGCAACAGTGAAAGGATGCAGAAGATAGAAATAAATCCCTTTTGCTGTGATTCCTACTAAGCGTAAAGCAAAATCAGGGAAAATACTGCTCAATCTTACCTTGAGACAGCACATATCTAGAGCAAGTACTTCTGAGGAGATCATATCCAAAAATTACTATAATGAACCCTGCCCTTTTCCCTTCTAGCCCAAGTACACTATTTAATAAACAGGTAAATAGGTCAGAGTTATCAGTTACCTTATCGAGATCTGGCTCCTCCAATGCTAGTGCAAGCTCATTGTTGTCCATTACAGAGGCTGCCGCAACATCTAGTGGTGTCGAACCTCTCATTGAAGGAAATGCTGCAGAAAAAAGTTCATATACAATAATTAAACTGTTTGCAGTAATCACAGTCATGCAGCAGAGGGCAGCAATCAAACTGGAATCTAGAACATAAATATATCAATAATATCTTGTACATCTGTTCTTCAGTCAAGAACATGGTTAACTGTTTTGAATAACACTAAAATGAATGCTGAAATTTTTTTCTGACTTTACATCCATATCTATAAACATACTCAACCACACTAGTTTTAAATGAAGATGAAGAAATTAGTACTAACAATGTAGCAAATCAGAGGAATATATGCTATTTCTTTAGCAGAGCAACATGTTAACTATGTAATTCTGCACAACCCTATCAATTCAACTTTTTAAAATATGCCTACATTCAGCTAAAAGAGACATTTTCAAGCTTTGGCTTTTAGTCTTATCCCATTTTCTGTGTTTAATATGGGCAAATGCAGGCATTGAAATGGTCACCATGAAAGCACTGTGAAATCACATGCTGTCCTACCTTGCTATACCTTATTAATATAGCCATCTATCTAGCCAAGAAAATTTTCCTTGTATTAAGAAATCTAATGAACACACATTAAAAATCATACATTTGGTATTCCAAAAGGGAAAATATGAAATTCACATCAGTGGCCTAAACTTTAGAGGGAAGGAAAATGAAACCAGATGAAACAGGCAAGCACCATAAAGGGTTAATTTAATCTTACATTTCCAATCACAACTATTTTGAGTGGGAAAAATGCCAAACTGTATGGATTTAATCCTGAATTTTTCAAGATATTTAAAAACACAGATTTAGACTATTCTGTTTCTAATAGTATTCACAGACACATAAGGATGAAAGAAAAAAAAAAAAAAATAAAAGAGTTAGAGGTGAAACCACAAAGTGGTTTAAGCTCCGAGAGAGGCTTCATCACATGCTTCAACTTGCTATACAAATTAGTCTTGTGATATCACAGTTCCTCCCGGTCTTGCTTTTAGCTGTTAGAGCCACATGACGTACCCAGTCCAACGCTGCTGTTTTCCAGCAAGTAACTAAGATGCTCAAACATGGCCTTTTGGTTTTGACGACTAATTCGACAGAAGTAGCACAGGAATCGACAACAGCTTGCCACCATCTTAGGAAAAACGATATGCTGAAGAAGAAAGTTGACAAAGCAGTGAAATATGTTAATTACCAATCTGTCCCAATTCTTCTTGCACTCCCTAACAAGGAGTTACCAAGTGATAGTGAAGTTACCAAGGTGATAAGCAGCTGAGAGTTGCCTGGCTTCTAACTTAAGAAAGGACCTGCGTTTCCTTTTAACTTTTCTATTCATTAGGCTATTAGGTTTAAAATGTTGAAAAACATTTTGCAGAGGACTATAGGGGACATATAAGGTGGAAAAATGGAGAAATAATTCTCATGAAAGCAATCTGCAGGCTGGCAAATGCAGTTATACAAAAACTCTGTCTTAGCAGCATTACAATAACAAGCTCAACCCCCAATATTAGGTCATAGCAGAATAAAGAATGTTCAACAACCTTAGTTTATCATCCCATATTACAATAAGAATATACAGTCTTTATATAAAGCATTTCTACCAGACTCCTATTGTCGTTCAATACATAGGTCTGGATAAGAAAAAACAAAACATTAAATTGCATTAACTATCTAATGTTTTTAAAAACAAAACCAAAAAAACCCCAAACACTTCACTTGCTGCACATTATGTGCAAGCATTTCTCCTCTGAAAATAAAATAATTTCATCTGTAGCACTCATGAAAGAATGTTTCACAAGTTGCAATTATTCGTAACATCTTTGGAGATAAAAAACTTATGCCATTCTTGCATTTTACTGAGAGAACAAGATCAAAAATCATGGGACAGATTTCTGATGCTTGATTAAAGGTTTTTCTATCTGATTTCTTAAATTTACCATTATATAACACTTTTTAAAAAGTCTCAAGTTCAGTTGCAGATCTATGTCCTAAAGTTACTCACAAAATTAATGAGAAAATTAATTACCCATTAAGGAAAATTCTTTTTAAAATAATCTGACTAGCACCCCTTAGGCACAAGCAGGAATATATTCTATGAAATATATACATTCTATAATATCCAAAGTGATATCTGAGCATTTTAATCACAGTATCATGGTTTTTTTCTTCCTATGACATCCTGCCTCCTTCAATTCATACTTTCAACCATAACTAACATTGCTTATGCTTTATTATAAAAAAGTCTAATAAATGTTGCCTTCTTTACAACACAACTCAGTCATTCTGAGAAGTGTAATCTTTTCACTTAATGAGACAACAATCTTGCAAAAAAAGTGATTATGTAAATAAGTCCTATATGATATGTATTATCTTTTCAACACATCAGGTGCACTTTAGAGACATGAGTAACTGTAGTTGTACTTCAGCACAGTTTTTTTCCCGAATATGTGCAGCTCATTTGTCTTGTTTTAGTCATGAAGAAGCTACTATGCACAAGCAGCGTTATATAAGTTTTCTATTCTTAAGTGTAGGGTAGATGAAAATGAACGAAAACCATTCATTCATAAAAACATTCAAAGTTTCCACCCCCCAAATTTACAGGTATTTTAACAGAATGTGTAACATAATTGTGTTTACAAAATTACAGTAACAACAATACTGTTAAAAATTGTCATTGTAGAAATTCCTGATTATTGACAGGGATTGTATGAATATGCAATTCTAAAGCTTTCAATCAGTAAGAAATAATTTTGAAGTAAAATGATTCAATTCTGACAGACAAAAAGGGTGTTGCTGAGGATGTTGCTGAACAACCAACACCAGAAACCAACATAACATTAAGATGCCAAAATTGTAAGATCCTAAAACACAGTCTTTAAAATAACTATTTTAGGCATTAAGATACACAATAAAATCTAACTGTGATGGAAATGCTGAAAGCTTGCCCAAGTATTTTCTGGGATAAACATTTCACCAATGAAGTACTTTTCCAGGGTTTTGTTAGCCAGTACCAGCAAAATACTTCTAAGGTACTGAGATACCTTCAGCCACACCACATTCCACAGATCTCCTCATCTATTTCTGACTCATTTATTAATAGCATAGTTGGGAGGAAGCCTGGCATAAATTTTCTTCAGTTTGAACTCACAAGGTTTTACCTTCCAACAGTTCCTTCAGAGAAATGTGAGCTGTAACACTCTCACTATATGTCTCAATACAGTTTCACGATAAAAATCACTTAATCCAAGAAGCTGGAGATCTATCTTAAATCACCTACTGCCACAACCTAGGAAAATGCCCAATTCCTAAACCAGACACTACAATGCATGGTTGCTCATTCCATCTCTTGAAGCTATAACCCTGAACAGAAAGAAATGTCCATGAAGCTGGAAAGAGAAAACAAAAGGGAACACACCAACAATCTAGTGGTGAGCCATTTTCATGAGAGCAGGAAAAGCAGTGTTCTAGTGCCTGATGCCACCACTGTACTTGAACTGTATATAAGCAACTCTCTGGACAAACCCCCAGAGAATTTGAAATGACTATATAAAACCATAGTTGACCAAGGTATGCTCACTGTTTCTGTCTCTGCTCCTTTTTATTTAGAAGAATACCCTACTTGGCAGAGTGAAAGATCCACAGCATGCACAAATATGTACCTTTTCCAGACAGTGACCACATCCAAGTCTGGAGCCCCAAACGTCAGAAGGACATGGACCTGTTGGAGCAACTCCAGAATAAGGCCACGAAGATGATCAGAGGGCTGGAGCACATCTCCTATGAAGACAGGCTGAGCGAGTTGGGGCTATTCAGCCTGGAGAAGAGAAGGCTCCGGGGAAGCCTTATGGCAACCTTCCAGTACTTAAAGGGGGCCGACAGGAAAGGTTGGGAGGGACTCTTTATCAAGGAGTGTAGCGATAGGACAAGGGGTAATGGCTTCAAACTGGAAGGAGGTAGATTTGGAATAGATATTAGGAAGAAATTCTTTACTGTGAGAAACAGGTTGCCCAGGGAAGCTGTGGAGGCCCCATGCCTGGAGGTGTTCAAGACCAGGCTGGATCAGAAATTTGAGCAACGTGGTCTAGTGAAAGGTGTCCTTGCCCATGACAGGGAGTTGGAAGTAGACAATCTTTAAGGTCCCTTCTAACCCAAGCCATTCCATGGTTCTGTCATTCTATGATTCTATGGTATGGCAAGCTGCAATATATAAGTATTTACAGAACATATGAGCTATGTGAGCAAAGAGATGCCTCTTCTATGCTGCATATAGAAGGCATTCAAGTAATGAAAAGTTGCCAGACAGACACAAGATAAGCACAAGGCTCAAAATCATTTCAAATGCATAAGAATGAGTGACCAGGCAAAAGAAAACATAGTAAGCAGTTCTCAGATCAGAGGAGACCCCTCTTTTTGGGAGGGATGCAACAGGATAAAAGTGTGAGGCATAAGCAAAGAGAAGAAAGAAGATAAATCCACTTCACTTCTGACTCTCTTCAGTAGCCTAAATGTGTGGTTAGGGGTCTCAAAACATATGCCACTCTGCCTTTGAAATAACACATATATATTCAAGTATAATACTAAGAAATGGGAAAATACAACACTGCAAGAAATTATCACTCAATTCAAGTATTTAAATTTGAGCTTTCAAATTAAGTTGACATTAGTCTCATATTACAGTTTCTTGCTAATAAAACTTTATCTAAGATGAAGAGGTCCATTTTCCTAGCAGAGCTACACCTCCCATAAATGCAGCTAACATAGCTTTAATCCTTATTTCAAATTAAATAGATTTTTAAGTCCTATTAAAAGACAAATGAAACACCTAAAACCTCTCTCAATTTTTAGAAATCATGTTGTAGAATGCTGGCCTTCTCTCTCCAGTAGCATAAATACTGTTTGATTTTTAACATTAATCGACATTTAAATTTGTACAAGCAAAATCTATCTTACATGAGGGACACATCTCTTTTTCTTGGGTATTTCTTCTTAAAAATCATAGTATACTTTAGGAAAGGTTCAAAATGGAAAACACACAATAAAATTAAAGTGAAATTACCTGAGATTTATCTCCTCCAAGCACATTCACCATCACATCCATAACAGTCTCATGCATGCCCAAGACTCTCATTAAGTTAGGATGTTGATAAAACACCTTGTTGTTCATTATATCCCTAAAATGGAAGAAAAGGCAACAATTTTTTTTAAGAAAGACCATTTTAATTTAAATCAGTGATGCATCATTACAGATTTCAGAAATGTGCATTCACTGTAGTAACATCACTTTAAAATCTTAGATTTCAGCATAATACAAAACCACCTGACAACTAAATGCTTCACATTTCAATATGCTGTCATTTCTCTAATTTTCATGAATTCTATATAATAAGAATCTAAACTCTTTAAATTATTTCAAAATGGCATTTCTTCATGTTCAAATTGCTCTTACCATCTGTTCATTTAAAGAAAAAATATATTCTGTGATGATCTAAGTGGAAAAGAATAAATTCTGTTATGTTTTAAGTAGAGAATGGGGATCAAGAAATCTAAATCTAATGTTTCTTCTGCAGTGATACCTCTTAATTAATTTTCCTAGTTCACAAAGTAGAAGAGCATAGACTTAATATTCAAGGTTGTCTGTTAAATGTGTTTCATCAATATTTCCAAAATTAAGACCATCTGTCAGAAGATGTAAAATGGCATACAGTCCTCTTAAATAGGAATACTTTAACATTTTCACTCTGCCCACCATGCTCTCAAGATGTTCTAGAATTCACTGTATTGATTTCATAATCCAGAACGCATTATGTGTTTCGATAGGGAATCCAAGGATTCTAACATTTTAGGTCAACCTGTTAAAAACAAATGGCAAATGACAGACATCATGCCTGCTTTAGAGAAATGCAGAAGACTGGGAACAGAAGATTCATATTACAGCACCTCTGGGAAGGGGGCTACACATACGCTGAGTTTAGACCAAATTTACTCTTTACCCCTCCTAGAATTCTCAGCAACTTTACAAACAGCAACAGTGACAAATGAGGCAATACTGTCACATACTAATTAATGAGTTGTTACCATTACTTGCTTAATTCAACTGAAGAGATTAGTCTTTGCAATTTTTACAAAAACAATACACTTTTTACAGTGAAACAGTATGAATATTGGAAGTTCCTTACAACTGTTGTAAAGAAGCGAAATTGTTCCATGTTCTTGATGAGGGACAAATAAATACAGTTCTGAGGCAATCATACTATCATTTTCTCTCTTTTTAAATACATTGTATTAATTTAAGTAATTAATTTTCTGTGAATTTTTTTTCCCTTCCAACATTAAATGGCCTAATCTAGCAATTATTCACATAAGAGGAGTAACAGACATGCAGGCATGCACCATAATACCACTGCTTAACAGAGGTAATTTCATAGCAAAGACGCAGAAAAAATATTCTTGCATCACCAGGTGTTACATAAAGGCAATTTCTTATAATTCTAATGTTATAAAAGATAATAGAAGCAGTCTTCCATGTTCAAATACTTCAAGTTGCCACCGATGATGACAGAATAAATACAAACCAGTCTGAAATACTTAAGACCACAACAACAATTTGCTGGTTCTACTAACTGCTTGCACAAACTTTCTAATTAAAAAGATACCAGCAAGTTTATTCACTCTTGCGTGAAGTATAATGTGAGCGTGGGAAAGTATAATGTGAGTTTGGGAAAAAGACAGTATTGACACCAATAAAGACTTAAGTCATCTGTTTTCTCCAGAGCTGCTGAAACATGTACTTTGGCAAAGCTTTAAGCGTTAGGCTTAACTATAGTAAAAGAAGTCCATTTTCTTTAGATGAGAAAATACCTTAGTTCACAGAAACTTTGACACATTTGATACTGCTAGAGAGATCAGTTGGAGCCATCTTGCAAATATCTGTGAAAATGAAAATTTCTGGTACATATCTGCATTTTAGTACAGCAGTAATTTTCATCCAGGATCTAAAATGAAATGATTTACTAATATAACAAAAAGCTTTACACAAACTTAAAAATAGAATTATGTTAATTCCATACCCCAGTCCATTAATCATTAGCAATTCCTCCTCTTTTCCCATCCTGACACTGAGAAGTGAGCGAATCTGGCCCAGTGCTGCAAGCAGATTAATGGTATCCTTCACAGAGGCAGCACTAATAGTGTATGCTTTCCGCAGAGCTTGCAGTAGCTCACCAATGCTGTCATATTGCCTACGAAGGAGGGTGTACATAACCCGAACTAATTCTGGATCTTGAACCTGATCTTCCTGGGACCAGCGCACCATAGTCTGGGATATGAGTTCTTTCAGTGTAGCTGGAAGAATAAAATACATAAAATTTTACTCGGTATTACAACAACAAAAAATGTTAAAAACATGTATTATAGTAAAATATTAGAAGACAGTAGACAACAAGGCAATTGTAAGACAGCACAAAAACACAAGCATATTAAATAGAATTTTTCAACTGGAAAAATAATTTTTAGATCTTTCAAGAGAAGTGTGATGCTCTTGAGAGGTGGTAAACAAGAAACATCTACTTAGTGTTCAATTCAGTATGAGCATTATTGACAATGAAAACTTGGTTGATGGCGACTCTAAGAATCAGCCCTGTAAGTTAAATGCTATATTTAAACTTTCAATTTATCCTTCATTTCTACATCAAGACTTATAAAATAGCACTAAGTGCAGCACAAACACCTTTTCGTTAGGAATGACTGAAATTTGATTTTACAATGCCAAAGAAACATCATATTTTTGATGATCATCAGCCTAGGCTTGGAACACAGAAACTAGTAATTAAGTTTTCAGTAAATAGTTTATTGGCTGACAAGTATGAGTTCAATTACAGCAGAAATATTCATGAACATGAGCTCAGCTTGCCAATCAATTTTGCCATAGGGAGGAGGAAATAAAATCCATTCTAAATTTACAAAAATGCCAGAAACGATGATGAGATAAGCCACCTTTTAAAATCAAATATCCAATTCAGGGCATAGCCAGAGTGGCTTGAGCAGCTTTTGCTGAGCATTCACTTGATGAATATTTAGCTATTTCCTATACAAAGGATCTACATTGTCTTCAAAAAGATAATCTACCTGGAAACATCTCAGAATTGTATGATGATGCAAACACACTAAGGAGTAGAAGATGTAAACGGACTTAGAATAGGGGAATTTAATCTGTATTTGCCATCTGTTCGGGAAAAGTCACTGTCACTTGGGAATACGCTTTCTAAAAAAACCCGTATTGTTTAGAACTACACATGCATATTGCTTGAAGCAGTTCTGTTGTATACATTACACATTAAATGACCCTGAAAACAATTTTTCTGAGCCCAGAATTTAGGAAATTTACCTGAAAACTAAACACATGTTCCCATCTTTGTTCCAACACATGTTCATTGTTGATATAAAATAGAACGGGAATAATTACCTCCCCTCTTAAAATAAATCAAGTTTCTTTCCTCTGTTCCCAGCAAAGTCACCTCTTGACTTTCGCAAAGTTTTTCCAATGGTAAGAACTGACCCCTCTCAATTTCCAGCACAAAAGTTTTTATAGCTAGTGTATATTCACTTATTTTTATGTTTACTCTATCCTTTCACTTGCTAACTCTTCTCCCTTACAGTTTACTTAGTGATGCATTTTTAGGACACCATCATTAATTCTCAGATTTTGCTCAATAAACAGGATCTATTCTGTGGGGACAGATTCTGTATTTCATTAAGACAGTCCTATTCTTAGGGGCATGTTATGAATGAAAACATCAAACAAGCTTTGTTTCAAAACACTGTATAACTTTCTTCAGTCAAAACAAGTTCTTCTTTCACTGCAAGCAGGCAAACTCCAGTTCTTGCACTAAACTCTTCTTTTCTTGAATAACTAATAATTTCCCATAGCTTTACAACTTACTGAGTTTCTGATTTCTGGTTACATAAATATAACACTTCTGTCAGAAAATCAACGATCTTATTAGTGAATATAATTACTTACTCTGGCTCTCTGACTGAGGGGAAGAGGATAACATGGGATAAAGAGCAACCTGAAACAATAAACTCAAGGAGTAGTTAAGGTTTCCTCCTGTGAAATTACGTTCGGTCTTTGAAAGCTCAGCTGATGGCCACTCTCACAAAGCGAAAGGACAAAATGTGCACAATTTTTTGTCTTTTTGTTTTACAAATCTAGTTCCTCATTCCTTAGTACTGCCAGAAATAAATATTTTTTGTTGGATTGAAAGGAATCTTACTTTCAAAACAATGGAATATGTTGGATTTTGTTTGATGTGGGAAAATACCTTATGATTCACTCCAAATAGGTATTTTCCACTTTGGCAACAAAAATACTATTTGCACTGACTCATTTATGAGGGTGATTTTATACACTTGCGTTAATTGTCAGGTATTTATACATATAACTAAAAGATTATTACAATTTTTAGTACAAACCCAAGAACTCCTCAAGAAACACGTTCTCATGAAATTAGCAAATGAAAACCAAATTGTTTCCCCTGATACTGAATTGTCTACGCAGAGGTTCCCTTGTGTACGTGCAACAAAATGGTCCTGTGTTTTTGAGAGCTTCTCTCTGGAGTTTTGAAAATTTTTCTCCATAACAAGTGTTAGTGTTTCTTAGGTTTTAGTACCTTTGAAAGTTTCGGGTTTTTTCTCCTGATAAGCTTTTAAGTAGCATATTGCTATTTGTAATTACTTCTGGGTGGCATGGCAAGTAACCTTGGAGAAATCAATTAGCTATTTCCCTGCATGGATGAATTTTTGGTCAAAAGATAAGAAATGGAGTGTGGCAGTGGTCACAAAAAGGGAGAAACAGCAGTGAAGAGA
Organism: Chionis minor; assembly: GCA_013398295.1. Lineage (NCBI taxonomy): Eukaryota > Metazoa > Chordata > Aves > Charadriiformes > Chionidae > Chionis > Chionis minor. Next base: position 626,599 of record VZSF01009099.1, on the reverse strand, counting down.
ACATATATCCGTGCTGTGTTCTGTGAAGCACCTTTCTTCCCTAAAAGTCCTGAGGAGGCGATAAAGCAAATGCAAACACATGTGATGATACAAAGTTATGAAGGATATCAAATATGAGTGTATTTGAAAAAAATGCAGAACTTAAAAGGAAAAAACTGGGCAATAAAATGGTGAGGAAATCCACTTTAAGTCACAGAATCACAGAATAGTTGAGGTTGGTAGGGACTTCTGGAGATCATCTGGTTCAATCCCCATGCTGAAGCAGAGCCACCTAGAGCCAGCTGTCCAAGACTGCATCTAAATAGTTTTTGAACATCTCTAAGAGGGAGATCTCTCTGATCAACTTATAAAAATATCATTTCAATTATGAGTATCAACTCAAATTCACTGGTAGTCAAAAGATAAATCAAAAGCCAGGATTTATTAAGAAAGGAATGGTTAAAGTGGAGTACATGATGCCATTATGTTAACCCATAGTTCAGTCACACCTTTTCATCCAACACAAGAAGGGGCTGTCAAATGAAGCCCATTCATAAGGCAGGAGCTAAGCCAAAAAGAAATGTGTTTCTTCACATAATGGATGACAGAACCCTGAAACGCCCTGCCAAAAACGTGGCAGATGCTAAAGCTTTACATTTACTCAAGTGGAGACTACACAGATATCTGTCAGAATGATACAATGGGGATATAAAAAGATAAACCTCTTTAGACTCACTCAGGAAATCTCCTGAGCTGAACATAACTGGGACAGCATTAGAGTTCTAAGTACCATATCTGACTGTTTTATTCTTACTTGTCCCTAGATAACAATTTGTGGTCACTGTTTGAAACAAGGTATTGGGTTGGATGGATCTGAATTATTACAGCCTGTCTTACCCATCAAATTATTCAAAAATGGTAGAGCCTGCTTAGCGCTTCCAGCTCTGAGTGTATAAGGGTCACTCCCAGCAATAACTTCTTATCTGAATATTTCTTAAAGATGCAGAACTTTGCAGTCCCGTTTCTACTGCCTAAAGCTAGAGAGTTCTCAAGTTGCTGCTCCCAGTCACTTAACACATACTCACGTCTAAGCCCAGCAGTACATTCCCAGGACTTCTAACTGAACTCACACAAAGAGGAAAACCAAAAATACTTGCAAAATTGACAAACACTTTATTAATAATACTTTAAGAGACATTATAGTTAAAAACCTCAGGAAATAAGAATATAGTTCTTTCTAGCCTGCTCTTAGGCCTTCTCTGCATCTTAGTTTAGGTTTAGCAGAGTCTGCTTAACATCTCTTTTTCTAATCAGATTTATTGTGACAGCGATCTGTTCTTTCCTCCCCTCTAATCCTTTCTACCCTCTTTTGCCCTATACTGAAACCGAGAAGCTGCTGTGTTTGTTGCACTTGAGGAAAAAGACCTTGCAACTCAGCCAAAACACGGCAATACATGAGAAACAATCAACCATGATGACTTCAGCGTGATCTCAAATAAGAGTCAGCAACAGTCTGATATTCTTTGTAACTGCTAATAAATCACAATTGTATTGTACTGCAACCAAACATTCTGCAACCAAAATTTTAAAAAACAGGCAACAAAAAAATGGAGCTAACAGGCAGTGGGGTCATCTATTGGAAGTAACAACTAGTAAATTAACATTCTGTGGTTTCACTGTAAGCAGCACTCCAAGGAACAAAGGATAATCTATGGTTCTTCAATTTAATCCTACAATTGCATCTTTTTATTTTCTTGAACATGCAGCGCCTATTATTCAACAGAGACATAACCTTTTCACACATTCTCATATATCCACACTGATCACTCTGAAAGGTCCATGGTTCACTGTTTTAACGTGGGAACTGAGTAAGGGCATTTGTTCAAGCCAGAAATGTTATTTCCCGATTTCTGTTCTAGAACCAGTAATCAAGTGTATACCTTCAGAATATATGGTCTTACATGACAGTTTCATAAGAGCAGATAATTCTCCTAAGTTAGAGGCACCTGAAAAGCCATAGCTAAGTGAGCCTGACAGCCACAGTTTCTGTTCCCAAAATGCATGAACAAGATCATTGATCTTTCCTTTCTACTTGCAGAAAAACTAAAAAGCAGACATATCCCTCACTACCTTAAATAAAAAGGTCTTTCTTTGCCATTCCTTGTGTATAAGGGGTACTATCCCTTTTATCATACCACAAGCCTCTGGCTTGGGGCAGAAGGTGAAGGGCAGACCAGCAGAATAACCTGTAACAAAAGCTGGGAGCAATCTGAATACCGGGCACGGTGGCATTGATAATCGGCTACAATAATTGCTAATGTTTTTCCAATTTTTAAGTTTTAACAAGAAATGGCAGTGCCTTAACAACCTTTAAAGGCTGTATGATGAGTCTCCCATATATATGCCATATTTAAATTATGACCTGACAGTTACAAAAGTCCTATTGTTGTAATTAGCATTAATTTATTGCCTCGATGTGTTATTCTCCAAGTTCTAGCTTGTTTTTAAAAACAAGTTGTACTAAGTCATTATTAACACTAGTTTAAATTATCTTCTCCTAAGATAAAAGTCCACTTCTGAGTAGGTATGAATGCATAGAGGAAAGAAAGATTTCTTTGTAGAAAATAGTTCCTTCCTATGAACATTCACACCCTGAGTATGTATGACTAGACACTCAAGGCCAGAAACGGCCTTGGCAATAGGTACACGCCATGCACACCACCCCCGCTCTGTGCATATTAACAGGACTGGGGTATCTCAGGCACCCATTTCCTTTCACTCTCCCAATTCCAAATTTCCTAGGGGGGAAAGGGGAAGTCCACACATGGGCTATTTATCTCACAGTCTCCTGCTACAGTCAAGCATATACTACACTACACTATGCTAGAAACATTATACAATTTTTAATTGTCCTTTGAATGACTTCATCCATATGCATATTTTTATTATGCATTACTACAAGAAGCCCGAGCCTGAAGAAATGATCTGAAATTTCTAGAAAAACAGACACTGTAGAATGCCTTGTCCAACCTGCATTTCTTGTGACCCAAAGCTCCAGTATACGAAATACGTAAACTGCTCTGTTCCAAGCACCAAACACTATGTGCCCTGAGGCTTCAGGAGTGAATGCTTCCAGAGTCATGAAAACAGAATCTGGATGAAGTCTGAAGAAGAAATGATACTTCCCAGATACTGCATCAGTCCTACCACCATTAATACCATGCTAACAGATGAGTCACTAGAGAATAAACCCCTTTTTTCATGCATCACATGAGATTATTATAAGATGTAATGTCTTTACAACCTAGTATCAAGCTTAACAGACCAAAACATGTTTTCAATGCAGGGTAAACACTCTCTGGTGCTTTACAGAACAAGCAGATCATGTAAGAGGTGTCCTGAGTTATAAAATAGCATTGCTGTCTAACCTCATGCAACTCTTGATGAAATGATTAATTCTGAAATTAAATTAACTGTTCTGGGTCTGTACAAGGACAACTGGAAATAGAAAAGGAGCACTTACTACCTTTGTTAGTTGGAAGACCAACCGCAAGTCACTTGCACAATTCTGCACATGATATTTGGATGGTTTTACAGAAAGTTAGAGCTGGCAAAACCCAATCTTGAGTCACAAAGGTAACAAGAAACCTCAGGCAAAATTTATGTTCTAAAGGAAAACCTGGAGGAATTTGGCTTTTTGCCTTACTTACTCCTCACCTTCCATAGTCACTAGTAAGGACAGAAAACTCATAAACGTATGACAGAAAAGACAAAATTTCTGAGATTCACACTACACATAAACTTCACTGGTAATACATGGCAGCAAAAGCCAGGCAAGTTGCCCAAAGAAGCTCAAAAAAATGTTCATGCAGATGGTAGAGGAATTGCAAGCACAGAATCCCATCTCGCCTGTTTAGACAATGAACACACTCCTGTGTTAGGGAATAGGGTATGAGAATGTGTATGTACAGGAATATTGCTCAGAATAAAAAGTCTCCAATTTCCAGTGTTTTGGGGTGTTTATACGCATGTATCTATGTTTCTCTATATATTTATCCTAAGGAAAGGTAGTAGTAGTAAGGAATATGAAGACTTAAGTTTTGCTACTCGTCCCTCCCTGCCAGTAACAGAAGCAGCTACAGTAAACAATGTACTAGAGAAAGCTGATCCAAAAGAACAACATATCTTCAAAATGCATCATGAAATATTGCAGAGATGAAATAATGACAAATTGCTACTCAACTGAAGCAGACAGAACTCGAGATAACTTCAGGGTGTGGGACTTTCCTGTCTTGCATTTACAAACAAGCTCTGTTTTGCTCTCAAGTAGCAAAGAGTTTGAATTAACCTCTGTAACAAACATTATAGGAAAGAATCTGTAATACTCTTTATTTCAGTGCTTCCATTAATTAAAAATAATGTACCTTTGAGACACCAGTAAGATACGTAGTAGTCTATTTTCAGCTTTCAATTGCTAAAATGAGCATGTGTAGTTAACAATTACTTAATACATATGCATTATTTCTTAAATTGGTCAACCAACTTAATATTCTTCAAAGCATTATAAAGAAATAACCAGCTGCTATATATGACATCCCTCTGTGGTTATGAACATGCTTGGTTTCTCTGAAAATTCAGCACTTCAGAGAATGAAAGATGATTCACATACACTACAGCACTTATTATAACCTCTGTCAGCGTTTACAAGTTAAAATAGATTGAATGCAGTAAGGAAAAAAATATATTATTTTATTTCCTCTGCATAGAGGTGTATAACAAAACATATTATACCCCGTGCATGTTCAAATACTTGCTGGGTAATGCTTCTGAATCTGGTTGTAGGAACATGAAGAAAACTTTCTGAAACAAATTCTTAGTCTCCTTTTTTGCTTGTTTTAAGCCATTAGGCACAGTAAAATAATAAGACGACAGTTATGAAATACGGAGAGCATATGGCATTTGCATATAAATAACAACAAATGTAATTTTAATTTACACTTCTATAGAAAAGACAAACTTTGCAACTATTTGTATCACAAAAGTAATGAATTACAGTGCGAAGATGATGAGAGAGTTAGAGCACCTCTCCTATGAGGACAGGCTGAGAGTGTTAGGGTTGTTCAGACTGGAGAAGAGAAGGCTCCAGGGAGACCGCAGAGCATCCTTCCAGTTCTGAAAGGGGCCTACAAGAAAGTTGGAGAGGGACTTTTCATGCTTCAAACTATCTTCTTCAAACTGGAAGAAGGCAGATTTAGATTAGATCTGAGGAAGAAATTTTTCACTATGAGGGTGGTGAGATACTGGAACAGGTTGCCCAGGGAAGACATGGAGACCCCATCCCTGCAAGTGTTCAAGGCCAGGTTGGATGGGGCTTTGACTAACCAAGTCTAGTGGGAGGTGCCCTTGTCCATGGCACGGGGACTGGAACTAGATGATCTTTAAGGTCCGTGATTCAACTGCATTTGTTTTTCACAAGAACTAGCTTTAATTAAGAGTAAAAACTTTCATTGATTAACATCTTTGAAGCTTTGCACAGCTTACATTTCATACAATATACAAAATGGATATGTATGTTATGAGTGGATACACACATCATATGAATCAAGTCCAACCAACCTTCACATGCAACATGTAGTGTCAGGCCTTTTTAAGAAGAAAGCTCATCAACCTAACTGCTCAGCATCAACCCAGAGAGAACTTGGATTGTTTTGCCTAGAGAAGAGAAGGCTCAGGGGCAATCTCATCAATGTATATAAATACATGAAGGGAGGGTGTAAAGAAAAGAGAGGTGGGCTCTTTTCAGAGCCCAGTGACAGTACGAGAGGCAAAGGGCACGCACCGAAACATAGGAGGGTCCATCCAAACAAAAGGAAATACTTTTACTGTGAGGGTGGCTGAGCACTGGCACACATGAACCAAGGAGGTTATGGACTCTCCATCCTTGGAGATACTCAAAAGCCACATGGACATAGTCCTGGACAACCAGCTATAGGAAGCCCTGTTTGAGCAGGGGTGTTGGACCACATGGCCTCCAGAGGTCCCTTCCAACCTCAGCCATTCTGTGGTTCTACGAATCACTGCCACATGGCGTTACAGATCTGAAAACAAAGGAATAAAGACTATCTATTGGCTTACTCTTAAACACCACTAAACTAATTAACTTTAAATAAATTATTGTGCTGTTTCAACAGTTCCTCTCAGTCCTCTGTCGTGCTTATGCAGCTGTGCTAGCTGGAATGACTGTTTTCAGTGATGTAACATACATTCTCCCATATATATTGTTCCTAGATCTGGGAATAAATTGTCCCTCATCTCATTAGTTTCAAAACATATACACAGACTTTTCAAGTGTTTTGAGTTAAATATTTAAATTTTTAAGAAATGTTGATTGCTTAATTGTGCTAAGAAGCAGAAGGAATTTAAACATGTAGTCTCCTTCTTCAGTCCGCAATAAAGTTTTGTTAGAGTATACTCTCCTGTTGACTGCATACACCTTTTACACTTTGATCACAGAAGTATTTATGTGGAAAGAAAACTTACTAGGAGATTTCTCTTCTTCCTCCTTAGGTTCTACTTTTTCTGCTTTTGGTGGACCTTTGATTTTGTACATTAGTGAACGGAGTTTGCCTGCCAAGGAGGAATCTTCCTCTTCCTCTTCCTCCTCTTCTAGTGGAATACCTTAGGCAGATAATAAAACTGGTTAAAAACAAAACTTAACCTTTGAAGATTAACTCCTTCAATATTTAAACAACACCAAAAATATCTACAGGAATTTTTTTTAACCAGCAAATTTCATACAAGAAAAAAACAATGTTGTAAGCCTGGCAGCTTTAACATGTTAGCTACAGTAGCACTCCTCAAATTATGCTTATTTCAGTACACATACTTCTTATGTTCAGATTTATAGTATTATTTTTTCAGTATTATGACCAAAGAGGTGGTATTTTTTTGAGATTCTATGGCAACTAATTTTGACTCAGTGTCATATTTGATTAAATATGTGATCCTTTGTTTCATGTTGCAGAATGTAAGCTAAAGAAAGAAATGTATGGCTGTATCTCACAATATAGTACAATTTTTCAGCCGAGATATTTAGCAGTCATAAACAAAGATATTAACCGAATTTAAAACTGTAAGAAAGCAGATGTTCAGAGATTATATCAGTGATACTTTTTTTTAATGAGAATGTACACGATGAGTGGGAGATCATTTTACAAGGTAGTTTAATACAGTTCAGTTCACTACATTGTTCACAACCATTCAAAGCATTTTCAAATCTTTCACATGTCTTAGTGATGATCAGATACCATATTATGGTGTTATGTGCAGAAGCACAGAGCATCTAAGCAGGTTCCCTTCAGACCAGAATTAATTGTGTCAAGCTGAAATGTAAGCTTTAGCTGTTTGGCTGCTGGTCAAAGTAAAATTGAGAAAAGGAAAAGATTTCCAGAGAGAACACTAAAGAGATACAAGCTGAAGCAGAGGGAAAGAATGAACTGCAGAGGCTAAAACTGGTATTAAAAAAAAGAAACTAAGAAAGGAAAAAAGAACTGAAACGTGGCATCAGGTTGGAGAAACTTTGCTGCTGGCAGCTACTAAGGGAAAGGAGTTAAAGTTATGACTGGGAGTGATTAATTGACTAGGAAGAAAAAAATTCAAAGGCAGTGGGAGAGAACAATAGAACTAGAAACTGAAATTGGAGACTATATATGGAATTTAAGGAATGGAAAAAGTGAGACTGGCTGGGCAAAATGAACAGCTAAGAATGAAGGAAGGCTACAGTCAGAGTCTGGAAAAAGTAAGAACAGAACATGTAGCCAATAAGGAGAGGAAAGAGAAAGTAGACAAGGATGTTCAAGAAAGCAAGAAATTATCTGGCATTGAAAAAAAAAAGCTAGGCCCCAGAATTGAGAAAGACACTGGGAGGAGAACTCTTGAGAAACTGAAATGGACAGACAAGAAGAAATGCACTGGGATGATGAGTTACGACAGCGTTCGACTGGAGCACATGGGATTTGTGACTGCTCCAAACGGGGTCTCCTTCACTGCTCCATATAATTCATTATTCATTCTGCGTCCTCTTAAGAGTTGCAGTCCTTTCAGAAGCTGACCATCTCATGTTGCTACTGGCTAATCACTTAATTCAAGTAACAGAGGTCTGTGCACTGGAACAGATGTTTCCAACCCAGCTAAGTGTCTATTTGATATTATGCAATAAAATTTGTTGTAAATGTTTGTTTTGTTTATGACGAATAAATTACACACAAAAATTATGATAGAGGACTATTATTTTTCTGGCAAAATTAACCACTCACAGTTAGGACATGCTAGGATTAAGACCGCCTGAGTAACTTTAATTCAGACTATTTGCATATATTCACTATGAAACAGCCGTTAATTACTTGATTGCATACATATTTTTCCACTTAGATCGCAAAGTATACTTAGTATTAAAAAGTTGATTAAATATTCCAAGCACAACTCCTATTCATTTTATCTGCAGCTGTGATTGCTTCATACTGATTTTCAGGACTAAGTCAGGACACAAATAATGAGGAACATTTGTCTGCAGTGACCACCTATGATGAATGTGTACAAAGTAATGAATATTGTTTTGTTTAGAATCCAGAGGATCATTAAACTATTTTAATCACAATACTGTGCCTTCTCTATCTTCAGTTCTCTCTCTCATTCAACATAGACATCTATAATGTGCTAAACAATAATAAAAGTACACCCCTTATAAGAAAAGAACCCCACAATCAGCAGGGTTTCACCTCATGAAAAGATGAAGAGTGATCAGGAGCTAACTCAATAATAATACCAGCAAAAAGATTTCAAAGTAAAATAAATATATTGCAGAGCTAAGACATTTCCAAGTAAGTTGGGGGTCTTCCATAATCTTCATCCTGGAGTCTGAAAAAACTCTGCGATGCCAAAAAGGCATTATCTTTGAAAACCAAAGGTCAGATCAAGTGCTAAGTGAGTGAACAAAGGAGCTGGCGGTATCTATCTTAATAAAAATGGGAAGAAAAGGAGTAGCTATAAGGATATTAACTATTCACTTTAATACTTGGAAGAAAAATGCTGGAATGAAAGAAATAGTTTTTGGTAAGCACTTAGAAGCGAGGATGAGTAACAATCAACACAGCATTGTCAAAGCCAAATTACATTAAACCAACTAAATTTCCACCTACATTGTCGCTAACCTTACAGATACAAATCCTGATTTTAAGGACTTCTAACACTGTCTCTTACAATATCCTCAGAAATAAGCTAAAGAAACCAACCCAGATACCCACTGACCTACTCATCTTTGGCTGAGGTATTCAAAAAATGGTAATTGGCTTTTCATGAAACCATAGCTTGATGGTTGCTGTAGATTCTAATAAGGTACTTGGAAATAGCAGCACAAGATGATGGCAGAAGCCTTAACAACACAAGCACAGAATGGTATGGGAGGCACCATGGCTACAAACAGAAATCACAAACTGTTAATTACATGTCACTAAAAGAATGCAGTTCCGTGAACTAGGTAAAACTGTTTTTAGAGATCATCAGTGAAGAAAGAATCAGCAGACTGTATTTGAAAAGTTAAAAGTGACCTCAAGCAAACAGAAGGAGAACAAGAAGGAGGAGGAAGAAACTATTAAAATTACCGTGCCTTTCCTTGGGAAGGAATTTGAGATGCTGTCAATTCACTGTAATGACCCTGCCTCCTTCTTCTTGAACAAGATGGGTGCTATTAACCACAGGACCAAGAGACACACTGAAAGAGCGACTACTAATATATCTACCAAGTAGGTGGAAATGAAAAAGCTTGTGTATATCAGTTTTAACTACATAATTATTGGGAAGGAGCAGTAATAACTGGATGACTCAGACTATAGATGTTAGTATCATTCTAAATGGACTGATAATTCCACAATTGTCTTGATTAGACTAAGATCTCAACAGATTTTTGGCATCACATATAAAATGTGATTCCTTAACCGACATAAATTGTACAAGGTATCTGATATAGCTCACCCTTGAGGACATGCTAAGGAATTCAGATTCAACAACTGGGGCAACTTGAGCTGTAGTCTGCAGTGTAAGTGTGTTTCATAATGACTGACCATCACAGTTATTTATACACCAGGAAACTAAGCAAAAGCAGCAGCCATAACCACCCATCTAGTGTTTTTTATTAAATTTTCTACTGCTCAACTTCACAACAACAATGTTCTTTCAATACATTTTATCTGCTTGTACACATACACACGCCTATGTAAATCCTTTAAGGTAATCCAGCCTACTTGTTTGGAGCATTTTTGTTTTTTCTAATTAAGTCTAAAATTGACATATAAACAGAATAATACTGGATAATATTGAATAGATACATAATGAAGAAACTTAAAACCATGCACAAATTTCCCACGTTTTTGTAACATGCACCAAAGCCAGTCAGGAAAGTCACCGCATAGACAGCAATACATCTAATGAAAACCTCTCATATTAGTTTTTTTTTTTTAACTGAACTGGGTTTTTTTAATGTAAAGTGTCAAAAAGACAAACAAAGAAATGTAACAAAACCTTGCCACTCACCGCAGTGAATTAGAAGGTCATCATGAAATTCATATAATTCATCCCGAATCTCCTCTGGACAGGGACAATCCTCTCCCAGTTGAAAATTCAGCAACATATTAATCTTTAAGGGAATTAAAACATAGTTAAAACACTGAGATAGACTAAGACATATTCTAATATATAGTAATACTTTACCTGTTCATAATCAAATCTATAATCAAATTAACATAAACCATAGTTTTCTAATACAGCTTAAAGGAAGTATTAAAGCAATGGTACTTGGTAAGATTTAATTATGATTATCATCAAAATACAGTTACACTTAATAAATCTGTTTCCTGTAGGTAGAAGAAACTATTTTCAACATACAGATGTCAGCACAACACTAACTTCATGCTAGCATTTAGCAACTAGAATTATCAAATTATCATCACCTTGCAGAACTGGATGATCATCAGCTCCTCAGCCACGGGCAGTAATGTTTGATTTTTCTATACGGTTGAGAAATCCTAAGTCAACTTTGGTTTAAAGCTTGAATTCTGGAGTACAGGTATAAGCATTCTGACATTCAGTATTTTGTGGCATCTTAATAAATTTTATTTCAAATTCAATTTTGGTTCTCTAGCAGTTCCAATGATACTTTAGAAGACAAAACTCCATTTTATCATCAAAAAGAATTTCTTTTATCTTTAGATTCAACCATTTGCCTAATGTTACCTGTTCTTGAGGGGGAGACCGAAATTCTTTAGTCTTCTTGGCAGTCAAAGCAGCAGACATGTTCAAGGCTTGCATGAGCTCATTGTACCTGTATTTCTGATTATATTGCAATTTGGATACATAACGGTCTGCAAAAGATACAATTGCTTCCACTCTATGTTGTAGCTCACAGTCACAGAAGTAATTGAGTAAATGACACATCTAGGATAGAAAAAACAGACTTAAGTTCAACAGTTTAACAAAATCTAACTGGGGAAGAACTGCAGTGAATCCTATACACTGCAACAGACTGTAAAAATGAGAGACTTTTCTCCCATATTTTTCTTTGAATACTGCAAAGGTGACAAATTTATACGAGTTTATTATCTGGTAGGTAATTCTGTATTGCATTCACAGTCGTTCACTCCACGTACTCAAAACATGTAGAAATCATAATATAGTTCGGGTTGGAAGCGTCCTTTAAAGATCACCTAGTCCAATCCTCCCTCTTTTAAAATACACTTATGGAATAAGTAAGTATTTGCATATCTATTTTGTGTGTCGACACATGTAGAAAGAATTGCACCATCATCAACTTTGGTTATTAATGTAAGGTTATAAGGCAAGGTGGAATAAAGATCTTCAGAATTTCCAATCTTACAAACTAGAGAACAGACAAAAAGCACTATCTTTCTTTCATCAATAGTAGAACATATGTAATGCATGTATATTAAATTGTTACCTGAAGCTTAACAGATTCTGGTAATCTTGTCTGCAATAAGCCCTTTGCAGGAGCTTTTGTTTCTTTTATTGCTTTCTCCCCAGCTTCCACAGCTTTTTCTTCAATTTGTGTAACTTCTTCCTTCTCTGTCCTCTCTTCTATTTCTTCCTTGTGATCTCCAAACACGTTGGGATCAATGAGGAGTAACACTTGCTTCACATCATCATCATCAAAAACCCCCATTACGAGCAATGTTGCTATCAGTTTAAGAACAGGAACAAACTGGAATGCAACTTGTCCTCCAACAGGGTCTCGTATGTGAGTACCACTGCACTGTACCGCCTCTGTTAGCATACTGATGGCCTTGGATTTAAGTATATCAAGGGGTATCTCTGGGCTGGATGTTTGACGTTCTTCACTGGTCATAATAAAGCATGGAGGAGAAAAATTAAAGCTTGGTTTCAGACAAGTGCTAAGTCCTACTCCAGGTAAACCATGCTTCTTTGTTTCATCAGGATATAATTTAATAGTTCGAGTTTCATCTGTAACTGGAATGATAAATTCATTGTTCATCATCAGCTTGGCTTGCTTGGCATGCTCCAAATGAATGCTAATGAGCAAGTCATAGAATCCAGAACGTAGAAGTCCAGGTAAGTATTGATTATCTATTGTATAAAATAGCTGAGATATGTCCACATGGCTACAAAGCGCATAAGCAACTCTAGTGTTACCTAGGGCACTAACTGAGCTGTAGAGTTTTAAAGTGTGGTAGTGAAACTTCATCAAATCTTCTTGTTCACATAGTTCCAAAATATCAACACATCTGTTAGGAAATAAACGGAACACCAGTCAATTTCATGAAAAATCATTTTGTAAAAGAAAACTTTTATAATCTCTTCACATTTTGGCAAGTTCCACTTTAAATCATTAATACTAAGGTTGATACTGGCTAATCTTAATATGCGCTCCATTAGACCAAAGTAAATTATGGTAATAATTTGATGAGATTATTGACAGTTGGTACTCCATAGAAAAAAAAGGAAAAATCTAAGATAGAGAAGCTTCGTTGGAAGCTATGGTAAATTAGAGCTTGTTTTTAAAAGAAATGTATTTGGGATGCTGTAACTCGGTGGCAATACTATCACTAAATAGTGCCTTTACAGTTTATTGAGGATTACTGCTTAATTTTTTTCCACAAGGCACAGTATTTTTTACTCTTTTCTTGAATTCAGTTTTATTAACGATAAATAAAATTGATTATTGAATTATTAAAAGAAGCTGCAATATAACTGATAGAAGTACAGCCGTTAAATTATGTTCCCCCTATGCTTTTGCTTATAGTTTAATTTGTCACTGGTCATGATATTTGGATATATCTTCACTATCTTCATTCTGAAGATAAAACCTAATGAAAATCTAAGAAAGTCGGGATCTTGTCAATAAGAACATGAAAACCTAATTCATGTAAACTTAGAGCAGATGAAACAGAAGAGATTAAAACGTTTTTATTACACAGAAAAAAAAAAATCAGAAAAATAGTACTTGCACGTTCTTTATATTTGTTTTTTTCAGTCTGAGAAAATCTCTATGTTTAAAGACAGAGATTTAAGAGATACTGTTTTATAATTTAAATAAAATCAAATAGTCGTCTTTTATGTATGCAAATGTCATCGCATAGCATTAAAATTATTCAGCAAAATTATTCAGCCTCCTGTATCTACTATCTACTTCAATTTCACAAATATGATATCAGATAAGATCAGAAATTCTAACCAACTCTAGTGTAAATATTCCCTGACGCAAGTTTAACCAATACCCAGATATCAGCTTTCAATACGTTTTGTACTCATCAAGTCACATTAGTTCCTTCCAAACGTACCTGTTTTCTTCTGGGATATGAAGTGCCATCATCTGCAGAGGTTCCAGACACTGCACAACCCAGCCATGACGTTCACTGACACGCTCAGTTTCTACTTTTAGAAAGCTGTTTGGCATCCTGCTCCATAAAACAGGTGTAATTGTTTGCACATCAAGACGAGGGGGGCACTGAGGAACAGGATTTCTTTCTTCACTTTTAAAAATTGCTGCTGACAAAGGCATGGTATTCTGAAACAAATAAGTGTATTAAAATTATTTTTGTAATATCTAATTATGAATAAATCTATAATATCAAAAGGAAGTAAAATTTATTGCTGGAAAAGAACTCATAGAAATACATAAGTTATTGCAATAAACAAAATCCATCAAACCCCCCCAACATGAAGGGTGTTCAAGTAACTTTAGTTTATTTTGACAAACGCAGTTTAGATTTGTTGAAAATTAACTTCATATAATCATTACAGTTACAGAAGTATATCATAGAATCTTTACACAGAAGTAAATGTAGAAGTCAACTGAAAAGTCATACCATTGATTCAATCTTCCTAAACAAATTCAACTGAAGCATTTCTGCGGAAATAAACAAATTCAAAAGAGCACCTTTATAGAAAATATTTTGTACCTTTAATTTACCGAGTTCAAACTGAACCAAGTTAGTGCTTGTAGGCTGTACAAAAGTTGCTGGAAAAAGCTTTGTGTTTGGTTCAACCTAGAAGAAAAATGAGATTAAAAAATGTGAAAAATTAAAAAAGCAATAAGATTCTCCTTCCAGAATATGATATAAAATAAATACTATATAGCTTACACTTCATTAACAAATAACTGCAGACACTATATTCAGTTGTTGATTAGTGTCTACCTGCAGTTCACGTCTAATTTAGTTAATTATCTAACATAGTATGAGTTATCTTCATAGGCCCACCTAACTTTGAGGCAGGTGTGTCTGCTGCCTTATGTGCTCTCAATTGGCTTGGCATTTGTCAGCAGTCTTAGAAATTCACAATGAATTGCAATTAATCATATTGCTGCACTTTTCAAGGCTCTGTTTTGGGTTTGGTATTTTTTTGACAGTTACATTATCCTCATTTCCCCATAATAGCTGGAGTCAAAGTACATATCAGAGTAGTAACACCAGTTTATTCTGAACAATTCTGTACAAGGATCACCCATGCTACGGCCACGAAAAAAATAATTTAAAAGTTACTTATAGAATAGTATGTTATTAAAAATATTTCCATAGTGGCTGAAAAAAGGTACACTCTATACAATCAATTCAAGGTTTCAGGAGTTCAATTAAATATTTTAATCACATCATTATGTACTTGTGTACTATGCATATACATTGTACATACTAAGTACAATTACAATACTGTGCTGTGAAGGAGTGAAACTCCTAATTTTAGGGACAGCAAACTATAAAAAATTGCAAATCAATAAACTTAGAGTCACAAAAAAGAAATAAAAAAAATTCCATATTCTTTTAGATGAGAAAATAGCTCCAAAACACAATATAACTTAAACAAAATGTAAAATAATACCATCTACTGAAAAATCCGTATGCAAAATAAAGCTCTTTCAGAACTGACTACTGGGATAGACAAAATAATGTAGGGTCAGGTAAGTACTTTCTAATCTTTTTGATAAAGAAAACCCCCCACAAATTCAAATCCAGAAACAAAGGGTATACCGAACTGAAAGACACAACTAATAAAATGCATCTTTTATTTCATTAAAGCCTGAAAGTAACTGACAGAGACAATATAACTCTCAGCCCATGACCAAAGATAGGTATTTCCTAGTAATAATAATTGAGTTTGTCATTTCTAATCTTGTTCAAAGGTCAGAAAACCATTACTAACTCAGAATAAAGTGTTTTGTAAACAAGTATTTAAGATCTCCTTTCTGCTGCGAATACATTAACATTAGCCTGACAATTAGTAACAAAATCTCAAAAATATATTTAAACTATCTTTCATTTACTTTTCTATTATAGACGGTGGGGGTTTTTCTGACTATCACCATGGCATTCAAATATTTAGATCAAGATCTACAGCGAAATTCATTTATTCTGCTCAATATGTTGACCTGTAGGCATTTTAGAAAGAGAACAACATAAAAATGTTGTTGGTTACAAGGTTAGAATAACCTTGTCCTGCGGCCTCTACACCAGACAAATATCAGTCATTTGCTGCAATTCAGGTGAGAGATTAGATTTACGAAAGTATTTTAAAGATTTTATTTTATGGTAAAAATATTAAAGAAATGAAAACGAAAAATACATAAGACTATTTTCACTACTTCTAAAAATAGAGAGAATATTTAAATTACTTGCAATAAGCAAAGGTTGAGAAATATTTCACCCTCAGACATAACATTCCTTTTGGATTATACCATTATATCTTTACAGGATGTGACGGGTGATCTCATTTTTCAACAAACCTGGTGCTAACAGGTTTATTGAAAAACATTTCAAAAGCAACTCCAAGTATTTTTCCATGGAAAAGTGAAGAAACAGAAGAGTAATAATTGTATTTTCTGATCTTATTTTAAATTTAGTACAAAGAACATGGTTACATTAATAAAAGGACAAATCTGAAAGTGTTTTTTACACTAAAACTGGGAACAGGCATCCTCTACATCTAGATTTCTTTCCCAAATTAGAAAACCAGGTAAAGGCTGTTCCATGAGGAAAAAAAAAACCCAAACACCCAAACAGAAAAAACAAAACCAAACAAACCATCAAACTTCCATGGTTTTGTTCAGAAGCTGTCATATTGATTTGTATCTGGCTAAAAAACACAGCAAAGCATGGGGCTTAAGCACTTCCATCTCCTGTTTTCTTTCCCCAGGATATTGACATTTAATATCCTCCCAGCATGGTACTAAAGTCTCTAAGCAGTCTTACAAAATATACCAAAGCCATAGCTGCTAGATCATCTCCCACCCCCATTTACAGGCTGTGTGCAACCCCCGCCACGCTCATTTTCAATGGAGTCAGTATACAAAGCTCCATTAAATTTAGTTAAATAACATTTAAGTTTTATTTACATTACAGATTTGGGGTTTTCTTCTTGATAGAAGAAAGCAATGCATTGTTTCTAACACTGGATAATCTCTTCCACAGTGGATGTTCTGCTATGGACAGCTCATCTTGGTAAGAGCAAATCTCTTCAATCTGGTGCTGAAACCTTCTGTCAGCTACTGAGCCATTTGCATAATGACTCCACATTTTGAGAACATTAATAACATTTAGGGCCCACCCCATTTATTTTGTCTTTGCACATTAATGCACATTTGAATTTTGGGGTTTGAAACTTATCAAACCACAAGATCTCTATCTGCAGAAGACACAAACCCTAGTAAAAATAAAGTAAATTTGTTTTCTCAATTCATACCAAATATTACTACATCTAAAATCTAATTTTGACCTTATGCTAATTTAAATAATTATTTCACCTATATTGTGTAACAGAATTAGTTGACAAAAAATATTTTAAAAAAATAATTAACTTTATAAATCAAGATTTTGAACCACAAGAATTGAGCGGTAAAAAAATATTTTTGGAACATATCTACCAATAGTCCTTCCTTGACACCTGAAACAACCGTAAGAAGTTGGAAAAAGGGAGCCTTACAAAAGAGAGAGAAAGAGCAATAAGCCAGAATAATACAGGAAAACATGTTATTGTCGCACAAAAAGTGTTCAGTTAGATTTCTGAACAAGAAAATATCAATTTTATAATAGCAACAAAACTAGACTACTAGGTAGCTTCCTGAAAATCTGATAATACCTGATAAGAAGTGCCAAGCTCTTTTCCATTGGCTGTGAATGACAACATCCCAGTAGCCAGGTCAACAAAGCATCCAATTTCTAAATCAACATTACTGCGACCTGATCTCTGGGAATTAGCAATTACATCTCCTCCCCAAACCATATAGCAATTGCTGCGCTTCACGCTGAAATAACAGTAAGAACAAAGAAAAAAAATCATAGGACACACTAGACTTGACTAAGTATTCAGCAAAGACATACTTTTCAATGGAGTAATAGTTAGAGACCCTCAAAGGCACTTGTGCTGCTATTAGTTTCGCTTTCACATTAACAAACCCCCTTTTTTAAGGACAAAAGTATCATGGGTAAGGGATCAGATTAAATGCACCTTTATTTTTTTTCCTTTCTTACAATTATGAAACAATTTCACATGCTTCTGTGTGTTTATGTAAAATACATTAAAACAAATAGCAGGTTCATCCACAACAACCAAATATGGTTGTTAAAAGAAAGAAGCATCACAAAACATATTTTCAAACAGAACATTAATGATACATATACTCACTTTAACAAGTCTATGCAAAACACATTCATATATAAATTGGCACAGAACAGTCTTACTTCATAATCAATTTTCTTAGTTTAAATTATTGTTTAAAATATCATCAAGCTTGCAAATAATTAAGTTTTGAACAACCGTATTAAAATACAGTCTTCAATAAGTGATAAATACATCCATACCTTTCATGAACTCTGCCTCTTTCATCACCTAAAGTAACTGTCACTGTACAATTTTTATTTAGGTCAAAATTCTCACTGTAAAAATGATAATCTGGTGTTACCCAGCCAACCCAGACAAAGGATGGGTCTTGGCCAGCAAATATCCGTAGTGAATAAAAATACTGAAAAGAGAAAAAGAACATATTAGTAACAGAAATCAAAATTCTTTTATCAGGGAATACTCAAATAGTGATTAAAACATCTCCTGTATCTCAAACATTAATAATGGTAATTCAACATTCTCTTAATAAGTCATTTACAATACTCATGAATTTAACAAAGTGACTAGTGGCTTAAGAGCGAGGTTTATGTCTCAAGCCATACAACTCTGGGCATTATTGTATGTACACAGTGTTACATCAAATGATAGCAAATGATTAAAAAGGCTTTTTTCAACAGACCAATTTCTAATGAATATGCCCCCATGACTAAATCTACTTGAAAGACTAAGAAGAACTAAGCATCTCAATGTATTTACTTACGGTAGTAGAAGAAGCAGGAATTTCTTGGCTGTGCTTTCTAAAGAAAAAAGAACATCAGTAAATTAATTTAAAAAAAAAGAGAAATAGTAAAAAAAGTACTCATTGTTAAACTAATTGTACTTAAAAGCTAACTCATGTTTGCTGGGTACTGCGTACGCATGAGTAAATTAAGTATGCAAAGACTGTACAGGATACAAACATACAGACAAAATAATTGATTGCTGTTAAGGCAGACGGCAGGGGAAGAGACAGATTTACAGCAGTTAAGTAAAGATGAAGGCAATGCTGGAAGGTGCTGAACTCAGTAGTACCTGATATCTTTAAAAATCTGTCCCATAATCTTTTTTCCTTTGCATGGATTAGTCAGTTTTACAGCAACAATAAGCTATGGAACAATAATGTAGATGAGCATTAATCCATTGGGCAAAAGATTCTGAGCTGGTTTTCCAGCATGGCTGAAGAGCTTTGCAAATCCCAATGATTTTGAAAGCATGGCAGCTGCTTAGCAATGGAATAACTATAAACCTTGTGATGCACCTCTTCAGAAAAGGTTCTCTCTTGTCTGGATATAGCATTCTGCAGCAGAGTTCTGTTATAAATTTATTAAAACCATCAAGAATAAGAAAATCTCAGTAATATGCATCTTATGCTAGTGTGTGCTTAGCGCAAAAACAAGTATGAAATCTTGAGTGTACAATAATCAAGAACAACAGAGCATATTACATTTACATTAAGAGCACAAAATAAGACGACTAAATCCAAGCCTAACCGTTTTTGGAAAACATCAGATGAGGCATTTTCCACACCCACGCCAAAGGTGAATGATGAGCGGAACTCAATGGGCATACTCAAACGACAATATATCATGTCTGAATTGCTGTTCTGTGTGCCAAATGTTTTGTGAGTAACTTTTAGCCGAGGTGGACTCTCAATGGTTCCATCAATTCTCCATATCTAAAAAGAATAGAAGTAATTTTAAAAATAATATTATACCAAGAAAAATGCTGGCAACTTTCATTAAGTAACTAAAGGATGAGATAACTGAGTCAACTTAAATTTTTTGAAATTAATTAATTTCAAAACTATGCAACTTTCTTCTCTGACAGGGCATCTAGCCTGAAGAGCAAGGGAAGCAACAGATTCAGTATATCCTGAATACAGTAACTATTTTCAATTTGTTCCATACATAATTTTCAAAAAAAAAGAGAGAATTAGAATCATTATGAATCAATTGGAATCATTATGAAGTCTGTGTCTGATATTATTTTCCCTTGTGCTGAAATAGTGAGTACACTTTTAAACTCAGTGACAGGAATATTTAGAAACTTTTAAAGACAGGAATACCTTTCAAAAGATTCTGATAAACTGAAAAAAATGCTGAGAGAATTTAGTCAGAATTCAGTGAAACGTATTTTGTTCAAGAAGGAAATCTTCAAAGATGAGTATTAATGAATAATTGGCTAAACACCTAAATTAAAGTAAATGGCCTAGGGATTATAGTAAAAAAACTGATCAGGAATTCAAACATGTCTTTGTGGAAAAACACAGGATATATTATTCTGCTATAGAGTAGATAAGTTTGGGAGTTGTGGAATTCCTGTCACTGGTGCATCATAGCAATGAATGAAACAGCTGTCACTCAGCGACTCCACAGGTACATTTAAATGTCCCTCAGATTAGTTCAGTGGACTAATCAGTCTCTCTTTAGGTTACACTTCCATTATCTTAAGTGATGCTGAATTCAGCTGAACAATTTCTAGACATTTAAGAAAAATGTAGAGAAGGTTTAAAAAAATGAAAGCAAATGTAAGATAGAATATAAAAAACAGTTCTAAGAAATCACAACTGACATGTTTCAAGTAGCTAACCACAACAACATAAATTAGTAAGACATATAGTAGAACATAGAGGTATATCCATATGAATGGTAATACTACCGTAAATGAAGTTGGAGATAGACAAGATCATCTGGAATTATCTAAGAGTGAGTTAATAGATTTATATGACAAACTATCTGATGACAGTAAGTATTAGTAAGGGTTTAATGTCTCAGCTTGCTAAACAAACAGTTGATAAACAGGTGTCTCCCTAACATGTAATGTTACCTCAATGTGAGGATGATTTTTTGGCACATTGACAAATGTTGGTAAGCGTTTACTAAACCACATAGCAACATCTCGGTTCATGTTGACAGCAAAAGGTTCAAAACCTTCTTGAAGGCCACACATTGTATAATACTTGAATGTACTGGCATCCATTCCAAGGTTCATACGACCAATCTGAGATAGACCCAGTGCACAAATTGGAACAAAACCTAAGAAAACGATACAACAACAGCAACAAGAAAACCAACAGTAATTCATCTGGAGAACACAAGCATTCTATTTTGGATCCATCTAATGTGAAGTAAACCTTAGCTCCTACTAGTAATGCACGTGAAGTGATGACAATAGCAAGGATTTAAAGCCACCTTAACTACTAATGTCTATATTCAATATAACTGCTACCAAAACACCTTCGGGCACAGGCAATGAATGGAAATTACATACACTATCTGATTTATTTAAGCAATTAAACCCATTTAAGAATTGTTATTAGTAAGTAGTAGTAGATTTATGTGAAAAACAAACAAAAATGTCAAGTAAAGAGATAGTTTTGTGGGCCATCAGATTTGAAAAAACAAGATTTGCTCAAGTCAGTTATTAATTTATTAGAATCAGTTATCTTCATAATTTTCAGACTAATAAACATGCCTTTGTACAATGAGTTGGACACTGGATGAAAATCTTGACTGGACCAAAGTTATTAATAAATGCTGAGTATGTTCTCTGAGAGCACTGAAGTTTCAAAAGGACTTTGAGATGAGGTTCAGGTACCTCATTTCATCTGTTTAAAATTCAGTTTGTCATCAGTAGCTATAAATCTGCTGCCAACTTTCATCCCTCCATCATTCATGATAGACAAACACACACTTCTTTAATGCTGGCATTCTTTATGACCAAGATTTTTTGGTCTCCATATACCTGTAGCAGCCAATAGACAGGGATTAAAGGCTGTTGAATTATTTCTCCACCTCTCGAGAAACAGAACTTGGAGCAACTTTAGGGAAAACCCAAAATTTTGACTTCTAAATGAGACATTTTCTCTCCCACGCTTTAAGCCTTCAAAAAATCTCTCTTAAGGTAGTCCCTCATTTTCAGTGGGTGAACCAAAAAGGGACAGTGAGCAATTACAAAGTCTTTTGGCAAATACTAACAAGTGTGAAGCTACTACTGCTTGGAGGAGATACACTTCCAAAGAAAATGTCAACTAAAAAATAAAACAAAACAGTTTGAAAATATTCCCTGCCCTCTTCAATACAGTCATGTAGATACTACTGCCCAAAAAAGCAAAGGCCAAAAAGAGAAGAGGAAAAATAGCCCAGGAAAAGGACAAATGCAGATAAGCTATGAATAGGACAGAGAAAAAAATATTACAGACTCAGTTTATGTTGCACAGATTTGTTCTTTGGGTGCATCCTGTCATGACATAGTGCTCATTTGTCCTTCACAGACAAGAACACAATACATGTATGCTCCAGTTAGATAATCACAGACTACATTTTCAGCTTTTGGGAATTTTTCAAGGTGCTTGTTATTGCCACTTCTTAACACTGACGTTCAGTCCTGCGAGTAAGCTTAGCAAGGCTCAAAGAAAATGTACCCATTCTGATTGCTGAGATCCTTGTACTATCTACTTGTGGTTAAAGGAAAAAAAGAAAATCAATTTGTGCCCTATAAATGCTCTTAGAATAAATTCTTACGATTTTTACGAGTAGCACAGCCTGAATGCTCACACCAGTGAAATATGACTTCTCAGTTCACCAAGATATTATGACAGACTATTTTTTCTAAGTTTTGTTTCATTTTGTCTGCTCACAACTATGTAACTATAAAAAGAAAATTACCACTTTCTATTCCAAAGTCAGCAAATGCAAGTTCTGAACCTTTACTGGTTATAAGCAACTCTCCATTCAGAGTAAAGATAATTGATTTGTCATCCAAGTTTATCATACAACCAACCACGTCTCCTGGTTGCCAGCTTCGTCCAAAGAATCCACTGCCTTGATGCCAACGCTGGCCCTAAACAAGAAACCAAGTAAATAAACACTATGCTAAGATTAAAAAATAAAACAAGAAATAATTAAAGTCAAAAATCCATCTATTTCACCTTCCATGACCTCAAAGTAATTTGCAAACAGTACTAATCATGGCTTTCAGGTAATTAATTATTATCTTAGTTATTTCACATTGAGAAACTAACGCACCCTAACTTCAGTAATATGCAAGCAGCACTTCAGAACCTAGATGATAACCACTCTTCATTGGATTCCATTTCTCACATGCAGTGTCATTATCATCCTTCTCGTCCTTTAGGAGTCAAGTTTGGGAAGAAAGAATATGCAGAAAGCAGAGAAGACAGAAAACAGAAACCAGAACTCTGATTGCCTCTGCCGGTCGTTGAATAAACTTTGTTTTATTTTGCAAAACACCACTTAGAAAAAAAAAGGAAGTGAATGCTGTATTTTGTTTATGCTTATGACAAGACTTCTTTACTCAGTTGGGTATATCCTAGGAAAATAGATTTAAACCAACAGATTTTTGTTAGCATAATTTCAATGACCAGAACCAAAATGCAGCTACTACCCAGCATGAAACAGAGCTCGGAGATATCTTTATATGAATCAAAAATATTTCAGTAGTTGATCTGGAGCATACAGAGGAAACCTATACTGTAGTTCTCTGCCTAACCTGTTCATAGGTCAAAAAAGATAAAGATGTACTGACTTTGCTTCCTTCAAATACAAATGCTTGGTCATCAGCTCCCAGCTCTATGTCAGGTCGACAGCCTGGCCTTGCCCAGCCAACACGCATATCTCCACCTGTCACAGCTTCAAATTCAAAGTACCACTTTCCAGACTTCACTGCGTAAGACTGTTCTACCCTGAAAAATCTTATCTTGTCGATGCTGACTTTTTCCACTGTTTGATCGGCTGTAAAAATAAACAGAGAAAAAAAATCCCACCTGGTATAATTAGATGAATCTATAAATGCCACTGTTTAGCTTTTCATCTGTCCCCAGTATTTTCTATCACTGAAAACAGCCATTATCTACCATTGCATGTTTAAGAACTTTCATAGTAAATGTTAAAAAAGGAGGAACAGTAATCAACACACAGAGGCTAGCACATTCTAATTCTGCACAGGATGATTATCTGCTATTTAGAATCAGAGTATTTCAAAGCATCACTCAGTGCAGAGCCCCAAACACAAAACTGACTAAAGGAAACCTCAGAAGTGTAAGATTACTACAGGCAATACAATCTGATGCAATAATGCAGTATTACGATACAACAAAATACTTTTTACAAAAGTCAATAGATTCAGAACATTTTAAAGAAATTACCAAATAAGCTTTGTTTGAGTTTGGATTTTTGTCCAAAAATTACAGTGGTATAAGCAAATACGAAGAAAATCTTCTAAATAAAATTCTGCCCCTGATTTCAGTAAAAAAAATTATTGAACTTGGTGCACTTCTTCGACTGGTTCTTAAGAACTGAGTTTGACTTGAAATAATAAAATCAAGTAATTTACTAAGTATATTTGCATCTTTCATTACAGTCCACTGCAAAAATATGCTACTATTAATTCATATCTTATGTTTTCCCTATCTATTTCAGTATTTTATGTTTTTTTCCGAGCACTGAGGGGAAAAAAAGGCTGTGATTCTTACTGAAAGTACATACCTATCTCCTGATCAGGTGGCTCAATACTATAACCATAGCCCGCAAATGTTCTAACAGCTTCACGGAGGCTATCCCTGTTTGATTTTTTAGTACGTTCATCTAATAATGCATATGGCACTAGCCGAGGATTACGTTTGTTCTTAAGATCCTAAAGGGGGTTATAAAAAAATAACAAGAAAACTGTACATAAGCATCATGAAGATTTCATGTAATGAGACAGAGTATATTCTGAAATAACGTTAAGATTACAGGGGAGAAGTAATATTGATGAAGAACAGTTCTATGAATACAAGCCCAATTGTTAATAATCGTAAAAACCCAAAGACAAGCATGAAAGAGAAGTATGGAAATATATTCTCATACACACTGCAGCCGCAGCCATGCAGGTCTGACAATTTAGTCAGACTTGCACGGGCAAGGCTTCTTCTCCTGCTCCCCACCCCCTCTAACTTTTCCAGACATTACGCAACTTTCAGTATTTATCCTCTTATTTAATGCTCCCAAATGATGTTCTAGAAAACAAAATCTCACGTGTTTTACTTATTCCGAATGCATCTAAAGAAGTCTTTACCTGCTGAATGCCATAGGTCCATCCTTGCTTTATTCTGTCTTTTGCCCAGACATTATGTGCATTCTCTGCTAATTTGTCAACTAGAAATTCTTGAGAAGGTAACAATTTCACTTCAGAAAGATCAAGAGGGGCAGGTTTATATCCATTTGACATCATGTAACTGTAAGTCAATAAAGGAAAACAGAGTCCAGATACGCTACTGATGGTATTTAAAGTCTTCTGTGTGGAATTCATAGGGTGGGGTTCGCTTTATATCTCCACTTTTCAATCTCCTACTCTCCCATTTCTTTGCAAAACTCCTGCAATGCATTTGGTTGCTGAATAGGATATAAATTGTATTCTAGCAGAGTGTCTCATTTTCTACCTACCTGCATCCTATCTAATTAAATGTGACCCAGATCTGTATGTGCACCCCTAAATAGTTGCTGTGGAAACCCCAAATTGTTATGAGTACTCTTTATATATATATATATTTATATTTGTCATTTAAAATTCTCAAGTAACTTCTCTTTTAAAGATCTGCATGATTACTATGTATGAAATTATTTTTTATGCATTGTTAAGGATGCCATTTTTTATATACTAGTCTGTAATGATTGTGTTACCATTTTTCCAACAGAAGAAAACATATTTTAACTATTGTTCTTCCCATTTTTTCATTGAATAGTAAGTTAAGTAGTTTTTTAGTAGTAGGTATTACCCTCACCAATCCTTCCACATAGTATAAAGACTACTCTGCTGTTTGAGACATACGCAGACCCTCTCTTGTTCAAATTAGATCATTTCCATTTATTAGGATGACTCACGTAGGCAGTAAACATTCTAACAAGGGTCAGAAACTAAGATTTATTTGTTCTGCTACTGAAGACAACAGTATCAAAACCGTATTATGATAGACTGCCTGCAGTATGAACCTTGGGAAAGGTTCTTTTCCCCTTTTTTTAATTAATGCCATCAACTGGATCAAGATTACCATCTCCCATATCATAAAACTATTTATTTTACTGCTTTCTTTAAAAACCTAACTTTGTTTCTCATGGATAAAGCTGTTTCAGGAAAAAAGACATCTTGTGGGTTGATTAAATGATGTGAAATGGCAAGTATCCAAATCACTGTTTCTGTCTTCAAGTTTTGTTGCAGGACAGGGTTTTAATCTTGCCCGAGGACTCCAGAATTCCCCCAGACAAGGCTAAATTACAGATGTAATCCTTGATTAATCTTCACCACTTTGGGGGTGATTAGTACTGATGACTTAAAGATGTCTAAAGAAAAAAGATCATTCAACTATTTTAGCTCTGACTGCCATAGTTTAGCTGCCAAATAAAAATCAAAGCAAAAACTTGACTGTATTTTATGCAACTATCTACATACGTACATTTCCTAGAAATGTGAAACATTATAAGAACAGTAATGTTCTATTTTTTTTCCTCTTCTTTAAAGAAATGCATTACTAATGTCTCTGGAAACAATGTATGTTGAACAAATCTTTTCTTGGAGGGGAGGGAACAAGAGGTGCAAATGGAAAAATGGTATACCCTCTTTCAATTTATCATCATATACATATACTGTTCTTTGCTATGTGATAGAAAAGCACTGAAATCTTGCTTTTAACTTTGGAGTATCTATTCTAAGATTATGTAACACAGATATAACTGCATGTGGTTTAACTATGTGCCTATTTGTGTCTCTCTGAATCACTGTACAAATGAAGTGCAGCAGTATTCATAGTCAGCCATCACCACACCCAAGCTAACGGACCAACCATGTGCTCTGGAAGTCCGTATCTGGTATGGGTTTGACATCAAGTATTTTTTAAATGACCTTACAATATTTTTGTTTAATTAATACTCTGTAGTAACAGATAATATTTAATAGGTATCATAAGGTACGTACTTTTTAGGAAGTTTGACTTTCTTAAGATCTTCCTCAGCTGCTGGATGAGCATGAACAATGTGACACCCAAGGGCCAAAAGGGTTCTGCCAACATAAAAAAATGGCAGTAGTGAAACACAACATTATAGTGCTTGCTCATTCTATAAATTTCTTTTGGTTTTAGTATAAATACGCAGAACTAATGATATTTTAAAAACCAGGGGAGCCATTCAAAATAATGGAATTTCAAAAGCCAAATATTTTAACTCATCTAAAATAATAAACAAAACCTTGAAAGTCTAAAAACATACAAGTCTGTGGCTTGGAAGTTATGCCACTTCATTAAAATCAAAAGGATTTTGTGGTGTTTTCTTGGCATGTGTTCCTGGAGCTTCCAGCAAAGCTAGCAGAACACACTTTGAATGAGATATCCTAATGTTTTTATATGCTACAACAGTATGAAGTGTTTGATAAAAATTAAAAAAAACAACTTTATTTTCTTTTAAAATTTAAAGCTCACTTGAGGGTTTCAGTTGACATTTGTAGATTATAATTCTTCTCTGTCTCAGGTAATTTTGAGAATTCCACAAGACAAGGATGATGCCTTTTATTATCATCCCGTATCTGTAACAAAGCAACAGAAAAGAGTACTTTCCTGATACCAGATTCAAGCCAGAATCAGTTAAAAAAATAATCAATTAATTCTTTGCAATAATGAAGACACTGTAAACAATACCATTTATCTTTGCTCAGTGACAGTTATTCACCATTATATAAGTGAACTTTCCCATGATTCATTTTTTAATTCACACTACTCCATAACCAACAAAATCAGAAAAAATACAGCTATTTCATGTGTTCTGCATAAATACACGAAACACAAGAGAGCAAGCCTGTAAACTCAATGAACATTTCTGCTGAATGCCTGAGCAATATATGCTCAATAGAGCACAATCTGATCTACTGTACACATTCTGATTCAAAAATGTTAAAGTATCATTTAGTAATTTTTTCTAAATTCTACTAGAATAATAAAGCACAGCATTCTTTTTCTGGTATCAACATAAGTCTTTGAATATTCATCTGACTCTTAATTTAAAAAGTGCTTTCACTCAACGCCAAGTGCTTTCAATTGCTAAAGCTCCAAAACATTAAAAAGGTTAGCAAAGCTCAGAATTTCAATAGCAATGATATTTTAGCAGATAGTATGATAGAGTTATTGAAGAAAAAGGTAAATCAAGTCCGTAAGTAAAATCAGCAGAGGATAAGAGAAGGAAAAAGATTTTTCTGCGGTGGGATACAGTTGTGATGGGCACCCAGAGGACTACTCCAGTAAATCTACATATGGAAAGAAGCAAGATGAAATAATCTACATTCAAGGCAGAACACAGCCTTTAGAACTTTATTTTACTAGGGAAAGATACCAATTTAAATAAAATTGGTGAATTTAATGTTATGTTCTGAATAGAACATTCTTAGCTTACCCTTTTAACTGTTTTTCACTTGGTGAGATCCATTGGGTAGGGAATGCCTTGTCATATGCATTTAAATAATGTTGACCAGATGGCCTTACTCTCTTCAAGATGGAAGGTTGTATCACATTATAAGGTATTATAATGATTATAATATAACTGTAACTAATTAAATAAAGAACCTGAGCTTTGAGGAATTTGACTGTTTACAAAAGTCACCAAAACCCTGTGCCCATTATCAACAGAAGCAAATTTCCACAATGGACTTTTTGTTTGTTACTTTTTTGATCCCCAACACTAGAGTAAACAAAGATCTAGTTGAGGGGTTACTAACCATCGGTACGATTTTCAGTAGAATACCATCTTGGTATAGCTAGTATGTTTCTCAATTAAGATACATTTTTATAAATCGTTAATTATTTATACTGCTAGAATACTCTGCTCAACTTCCAAGTTCATGTTTTCTGATAGGAGACAACGAAATATAGGTGACTGCACCCAGACAGGTCGTTCAAAACATACCTTGCCATATGTCCAGCCCAATTCTATTTTATTCATTCCCCACAATTCATGGATATTTTCAGCTAGTTTGTCCCTGATCTTTTCAAGATGAAAAGGAAGAGCAATCTAAGAAAAGAAAATAACAATTTCACAAATAAGAAAAGGTTCCAGCTACCACACTTTGCAGATCCAAGATCATCTAGTTCAGTTAAATACACCTCAACACGCAAATGCTGGGGTGTACTCTTCACACAAATGAAGAATGGCTAAGAAAGGGGGCACAGTAGCTTAGTTTTTATACTGTGAGTTTAAATTTTGTTAAGACATACTTTACAATGCCATTATTGCATACTTAACATACCTGGCTGGTGTCTATTGGACAAGGGATAAAGGAAGCTTGGGAAAGGAATTGCGTTGTACCCAGCAAATCTCTCACACCATCAGAATCTCTCTTATATTCTTTCACTGGTTCCAGTTTCATCTTCTCTTTTGGAAGCAACGCTTCATAACAGGGAGCATAGCCAGCAGGAGGCAGAAATTTAAACTCTCCATGACGTCCACCCAATAAGAAACGAACTCTGTGCAATTTTCAGTGAAGAAATAGTAAGCATATACTAACATTATAAATAAATAATTTAGAAACTGAAACATTTATTTGAATAGCATTTACAAAAATGCAGGTGTATTTCATGCTTTGATGAACACACCAAAAAGTTATCAAGCACTAACACTAGCAGATACTACCAATAACACCATCACCTACCCACTATTTTTTTGAAAATGTGTTTCCATAGAATGATAGAATAATAGAATGGTTTGAGTTGGAAGGGACCTTGAAGATCATCTACTTCCAACCCCCTTTCTATGGGCAAGGACACCTCCCACCAGACCAGGTTGCCCAAATTTCCCATCCAGCCTGGTCTTGAACACTTCCAGGGATGAGACATCCACAGCTTCCCTGAGCTACCTGTTCCACTGCCTCACCACCCTCATAGTGAAAACCTTCCTAGTATCTAATCTAAATCTACCCTCTCTCAGTTTGAATCCACTGCCCCTTGCCCTTGTAAAGAGTCCCTCTCCAGCCTATTCTTGTAGGCCCCCTTCAGATACTGGAAGGCTGCTATAAGGTGTCCCCAGAGCCTTCTCTTCTCCTGGCTGAACAACCCCAACTCTCTCAGTCNGGTTGTAAATTGTGAAATTCTTAATGCGTTTAAATGATTTGGAAACACAAATCTAATTTTAATTGGACTGTAGTCTAAAAAATCCCATAGGGACTATTTATATACTACTAAAAAGTTCTAAAGTAACTTCTCAGTGGACTCCTCCAGGCAGTTGGCACATGAGAAAAAAACCAGAGGATATGGTGAAAAAACCCACACTATAATCATAATACATAAATCAAACAAAATTATTACCAAATATTACATCTGGGAACGAGTTTCAGAAGCGTAACTAAGATTCCTATTAAACCCCTAAAGTTTTCTGTTTCTCCTCAGATATACATTTTTCATATAAACTTAAGAGTAAACCAGGAAAAAGAAAAAGACAAAAACTATCCAACTTCCTACTTTGTCCTCACGTAGGCAAACTCTAGAGGTAAACAACCACAGAAAATTAAAAGCAATTGTTATCTCTAGGAATATATATATATATATATAGGATATAACCCATATATTTGTTGTGATGGGGTGACCAGAAGAAGCCTGTAACAATTCTAGAATTACTAGAACTATCAGACCACCATATTTCATTGACAGTGAGAGACATTAATAATATAAAAAGAGGAGAAAAATTAAGGCATTAAGTTTTCTCAAACAGGATGTACATAAGCATATCACAAATATCTGAAACTATTCAACGTCCACACAAAATATATTATTTATTACTTCTATTAAGCTTGAACTTTTAAATTTTATTTTAAAAAATACACTGTTTAAAATATTTGAATGATCCCAAGGCAGCTAAACGTTTGAGATGAAAACTCTGAGCTTAGACCTCTCTTTATGGCAAGCCCCCATACAGATCAAAATAGTTTAAAAATAAAAAGGAGGACAATTTTATTTTAAGACCTAGAAGTCTGACTTCCTAAATAGACAGAAGTCAAAGAAAGAATCTAAATGAAAAAAACTCATGCAATTCTTCCCTTGCCAATCACACCTCAGTAAATGTCTCCTTGTTTCCTGCCAATTTGGTCAATTTTTCTGAGTTGTAGCAAACCATTCAATTTCACCTGATCTTTATGATGTTCATATTCCTTCCAAGGCCTGTTTTCCCCCTGCTCTTCACT